>JARBHB010000295.1:0-15000 GCA_029891345.1 Dryococelus australis
AAAATGTTAAAATATAATTGCTAAGAATGATGACACAGTTCAATCACAATAGAACACATGTATCATTTGTCATTTGGGAAATTTATACAAACTTAAAGGAAACTAAATTCAAACTTAAGAGTCGCTTAATATTTCCTTACAAATTAAAACTACGATTTGTTAGAATAGACACAGTTCAATCAGCTAATAAAACACAGTTCTCTTTCGTTTTGGATATATTTATTACAAACTTTAAGGAGGTACAATTCATACTTCTAAAAAGTACGCATCTAACTAATTGTCCTTACAAAAAATGTAATAACTACGATTTGCTTAAGAATGATGACAAAATTTCATTTCAGATAAATAGAACACAAGTATCTCATTTGTCGTTTTTGGATATATTTATTACAAAACTTTAAAGTGGTATGCCTCACTTCAATACTTCTAAGAAGAAAGCATGTAAAATAATTGTCCTACAAGAATGTAATAACTCGATTTGCGTTAAGAATAAAGACAACAGTTCAAATTCAGCTATATAGAACAAATGTATCTCATTTGGGCGTTTTGGATATATTTATTACAAAACTTAAAGTGTTTTTGGTACAATTCAAAACTTCTAAAATACACATTTAACTAATTGTCCCTTCAAGAATTTTAATAACTACATTGCTTAAGAGTGATGCAAAAGTTCAATTCATAAATAAAACACATTATCTCTTTGCGTTTTTGGATTATTTATTACAAAACTTTAAGTTTTATGGCTCAATTTAATACCTCAAGAAGTACACATCTAAATAATTGTCCTTACAAGAATGAATAACTACGGGTTTTCTTAAAAGATACAACAGTTCAATTTATAAATAAAACACAATTTTCTCATTTGTCGTTTTTGGGATATTTATACAAAAATTTAAAGTGATATGACTACAATTCAATACTTCTAAAAAAAACGCATGTAACAAAAAGTCCTTTCAAGAATGTAATATTTACGTTTTCTTAAAAATGAGACAAAATTTTAATTCACTATATAGAAACATGTATCTATTTGTCGGTTTTTTTGGGGTAAATTTATTACAAAACTTTAAAATGGTATGGTACAATTCAATACTTCTAAGAAGTACCCTCTAACTAATTTTCCCCTTTCCACATGTAATAACTACGATTTGCTTAAAAATGAGACAACAGTTAATTCAGCTAATAAAACATGTTTTTTCATTTTCGTTTTTGGGGATATTTTATTACAAAAATTTAAAGTGGTATCTACAATATACCTTTTAAAATACCAAAAACTAATTGTCCCTTACAAATGTTTTAACTACGATTTGTTTAAAAATGAGACAACATTTCAATTCAGCTATATAAAACACATGTTCCTTTGTCTTTTTGGGGTATATTTATTACAAATTTTAAAGGGTATGGCTACAATTCAATATTTTAAGAAGTCCCTTAACTAATTTCCTTACCAAATTAATAATACATTTGCTTAAAAGATACAACAATTTTAAATTTGCTAATGAACACTTTATCTCATTTGTCGTTTTGGGGGAAAATTTTTTTACAAAAATTAAAGTGGATCACAATTTAAAACTCTAAGAAAACCATTTAAAAAATTTTCCCCAAAAAAAAGTAAAAACTCGATTTGTTAAAATTGACAACAGTTCATTCACTAAATGCACATGTATCCATTTGTCTTTTTGGGAAAAATTTATTACAAATTTTAAAAGGGGATGCTACAATTCAATATTTAAGAAATTGCATTAACTAATTGTCCTTACAAGAATTAATAAACGAATTTTTTAAAATATGACAACAGTTCTTTTCCCATTAGAACAATGTACTCATTTTTCGTTTTTTTTATATTTTTATTACAAAACTTTAAAGTGGTAGCACAATTTAATACTTCAAAAAACCATCAAATAAATTTCCTTACCAATGTAAAACTACGATTTGCTTAAGAATGGACAACGTTTAATTAGCTAAATAAAAAACATTATCCATTTGTCGTTTTTTTGGGTATTTTATTTCAAAAAATTTAAAGTGTTATCTACAATTCAAAACCCTAAGAAGTACCAAACTAACTAATTTTTCTTACAAAATGTAATAACAAAGATTTCTTAAAATATGACAAAAGTTCAATTCCTTATTGAAAAATGTATCTCATTTGTTTTTTGGGATAATTTATTACAAAAATTTAAAGTGGATGTTACAATTTAAAATTCTAAGAAGTACCATTCTAATTTCCTTACAAAAAATTAATAACACGATTTGCTTAAAAATGAGACAAAAATTTAATTCATCTAAAAAACACAGTTTCATTTTTTCTTTTTTGGGGTATATTTATAAAAAAACTTTAAAAATGGTAGGCTAAATTCAATACCTTTTTAAAAAAACCATTACCCAATTGCTTTCAAGAATTAAAAACTTTTCATTTTTAAGAATATGACAAAAAAGTTCAATTCAGCTATATAGAACAAAGTATCTCTTTGTCTTTTTGGATATATTTTTTACAAAAAATTTAAAGTTTATGGTACAAATTTAAAACTCTAAAAGACCTTTAAACTAATTGTCCTTACAAGAATGTAATAATCGATTTTCTAAGAAAATGACAAAGTTCAAAATTTACAATAAACAATTTCCATTTTTTTTTTTTGGGGTATATTTATACAAAACTTTAAAGTGTTTGGGGTACAATTTAATACTTTAAGAAGACCATTTAAATAAATTTCCTTACAAAATTAATAACTACGATTGTTAAGAATGATGACAAAAAGTTTATTCACAAATAAAACACAGTACTCATTTTCGTTTTTTTGGATATATTTTTTACAAAAATTTAAAGTGGTAAGCTACAATTCAATACTCTAAAAAAACCATAACTAATTTTCCTTACAAAATGTAATAAATCTTTGTTTTAAAAATATGACAACAGTTCAATTCAGCTAATAAACAAAGTAACCTTTTTCGTTTTTTGGGGTATATTTATTACAAAACTTTAATGGTTGCTACAATTCAATCTTTAAGAAAAACCCTTTAAACTAATTTTCCTTCAAGAAAAGTAATTCGTTTTTTTAAGAAAAGACAACAGTTCAATTTAGCTAATAAACAAAATTTTCTCATTTGCGTTTTTTTGGGGAAAATTTATTCAAAACTTAAAAGGGTTTTCCTTTCAATTCAATACTTCAAAAAATACCATTAATAATTGTCCCTTTAAAAAATGTAATAACTACGTTTCTTAAAGGGTCAACATTTCAATTCAGCTAAAAAAAAACACATGTTCCATTTGTCGTTTTTGGGTATATTTATTACAAAACTTTAAAGGGTTGGCTACAATTCAATACTTTTAAGAATAACCCTTAATAATTTTCCTTCCAAAAAGTAATAAACCCTTTGCTTAAAAATACAACAGTTCAATTCAGCTAATAAACACATGATTTATTTTTCGTTTTTGGGATATTTTATACAAAACTTTAAAGTGGGATGGCTACAATTTAATACTTTTAAAAAAAAATTAACTATTGTTTACAAAAATGTAATAATACGTTTGCTTAAGAATGATACAACAGTTCAATTCACTAAAAAGAAACATGTTTTATTTGTCGTTTTTGGGTATATTTATTACAAACTTTAAATGGTATGCTCAAAAATACTTCAAAAGACCATTAATAATTGTCCTTACCAGAATGTAAAAACTACGATTTTTAAAATGATGAAACATTCAAACACTAATAAAACACATTTCTTTTGTCGTTTGGGATATTTTTATTACAAAACTTTAAAGTGGTAGGTAAATTCAATACTTTTAAAAAGTAGCATCTAACTAAATTTTTCCTTAAAAAATGTAAAAAACAGATTTGTTAAGAATGATGACAAAAAGTTCAATTTCACTAATAGAACACATTTCTCATTTGTCGTTTTTTGGGGGAAAATTTTATTCAAACTTTAAAGTGGGTTCACAATCAATACTCTAAAAGTACGCACTAACTAATTGCCTTTTCCGAAATTAAAAACTACGATTGTTAGAATATGCAACATTTCAATTCAGCTTAAAAAAACCATGTTCCATTTGTCGTTTTTTGGGGAATTTTTTACAAAATTTAAAGGGTATGGTACAATCAATATTCTAAAAGACGCATTTAAAAAATTGCCTTACCAGAATGTAATAACACATTTGCTTAAAATGATGACAACTTTTTAATTTAGTAAATAAACAAAGTATCTCATTTGTCGTTTTTGGGATATTTATTAAAAAATTTAAAGTGGTATTTCAATTCAAAACTCTAAGAAGAAACCCAAAAAAATTGTCTTACAGTGTAAAAACACATTTGGTTTAAAAATACAACAGTTCAATTAGCTAAAAAAAAAAGTATCTCATTTTTCTTTTTTGGGGTATTTTTTTACAAAACTTTTTAAAAGGTTTCTACAATTCAAAATCAAGAAGTCCCTTTAACTAATTTTCCTTAAAGAATTAAAAACTACGATTTGTTAAAATGGAAAAACAGTTCAAATTTGCTAATAAACACATGTATTCATTTTTCTTTTTGGGGTATATTTTTTTACAAAACTTTAAAGGTAGGTACAATTCAATACTTCAAGAAGCCATTAATAATTGTCCTTACAAAAATAATAACACGATTTCTTAAAAATGATGACAACAGTTCAATCAGCTAATAAAAACATGTATCCTTTTTTTCGTTTTTGGATAATTTTTTACAAAACTTTAAAGTGGGGATGGTAAAACAAAACTTTTTAAGAAGTAGCATCAACTAAAAGTCCTTCAGAATGTAATAACAAGATTTTCTTAAAATAGACAACATTTTTAATTCGCTAAATTGAACCAAAATTTTCCATTTGTCGTTTTTGGGATATTTATTTTCAAACTTTAAAAATGGATCTACAATCAATATTTTAAGAAGACGCTTAACTAATTTCCTTACCAAATGTAAAAAAACCCATTTGGTTTGAATATACAAAGTTCAATTCCTATATGAAAAAGATCCATTTTTCGTTTTTTTGGGATATATTTATTACAAAACTTTTTAAATTTTTGGGCACAATTCAATATTCTAAAAGACCATTAACTAATTGCCTTTTTAAAATGTAATAACTACGATTTGTTAAAGTGAGAAACAGTTTAATTCAGTAAAAAAAAACACGTATCTCATTTGTCGTTTTTGGGGTATTTATTACAAAACTTTTAAAATGTTTTTGGGGTACAATTTAATACCTAAAAGACCATTTAAATAATTGTCCCACAAGAATTAATAACACGTTTTGCTTTGAATAGACAACAGTTCAATTCACTAATAAACCAAAATTTTTCATTTGGTTTTTGGATATATTTATTTCAAAACTTTAAAGTGGTATGGTACAAATCAAAACTTCTAAAAAATAAACCCTTTAACTAATTGTCCCTTTTTAAGAAAGTAATATACGATTTGCTTTAAAAATGATGACAAAGTTCAATTTACTAATAAAAACACATGTATCCCTTTGTCTTTTTGGGATATATTTATTCAAAACTTTAAAGTGGTATGGCTACAATTCAATACTTTTAAAAGAAAAATTAATAATTGCCTTACAAAAAGTAATAAATAGTTTTTAAGAATGAAACAACAGTTCATTCAGCAAAAAAAACAATTTTTCATTTGTCGTTTTTGGGATATATTTATTACAAAACTTTTTAAAATGGGGATGCACAATTCAAAACTTCTAAAAAAACGCATTAACTAAATTTTTCCTTACAAAAAATGAAAAATTCGATTTGCTTTAAAATAGAAACATTCAATTCAGTATATAAACAATTATCTCATTTGTCGTTTTTGGGATATATTTTTACAAAAACTTTTAAATGGGTTTGGGTACAATTCAATACTTTTAAGAAGTACCATTAACTAATTGTCCTTACCAGATGTAATAACTCGATTTGCTTTGATATGACAACATTTTTAATTTAGCTAAAAAACACATGTTCTCATTTGTCGTTTTTTGGGGGATTTTATTTCAAAACTTTAAAGTGTTATCCAATTCAACCTCTAAAAGTACACATAATAATTGTTTACAAATTAAAAACTACGTTTTTTAAGAAGAACAACGTTCAATTCCTAATAAACACTTTTCTATTTTTCGTTTTTTGGGATATATTTATTACAAAATTTAAAGTGGATGTAAAATTCAAAACTTCTAAAAAACATTAATAATTTTCCTTACCCCAAAAATATAATACGATTTCTTTAAGAATGAGCAACAGTTCAAATTTTGCTAATAGAAAAAACATGATTTTTTGTCGTTTTTGGGATATTTTATTACAAACTTTAAAGTGGTATTAAAATTCAAAAACTCTAAAAAGTACCCCTTTTAACTAATTGCCCCTTCAAATGTAAAACTAGATTTGTTAAAATGAGACAAAATTCAATTCAGCAAATAGAACAATGTTCTCATTTGTCTTTTTTTTTTTATTACAAACTTTAAAGGGTATCTCATTTTTAAAACTCTAAAAATCCATTAACTAATTGTCCTTTCAAAATGTAAAAAACTCATTTGTTAAGAATGATACCCAACAGTTCAATCAGCTAATAGAACACATGTATTCATTTGTCGTTTTGGGGTATATTTATACAAACTTTAAAGGGTATGGGGACAATTCAATACTTCTAAGAAGTACGCATCTAACTAATTGTCCTTACCAGAAGTAATAACTACGATTTGCTTAAGAATGATGACAACAGTTCAATTCAGCTAATAAAACCCCATGGTTCTCATTTGTCGTTTTTGGGATATATTTATTACAAAACTTTTTAAAATGGTATGGCTACAATTCAATACTTCTAAAAGTACGCACTAACTAATTGTCCTTACCAGAATGTAATAACTACGATTTGCTTAAGAATGATGACAACATTCAATTCAGCTATATAAAACACATGTATCCATTTGTCGTTTTTGGGGTATATTTATTACAAAATTTTTAAAATGGTATGGCTACAATCAATACTTTTAAGAAGTACGCATCTAACTAATTGTCCTTACCAGAATGTAATAACTACATTTGCTTAAGAATGATGACAAACATTCAATTAGCTAAATAGAACACATTTTATCTCATTTGTCGTTTTGGGTTATTTTATTACAAAAATTTAAAGGTATCTACAATTCATACTCTAAAAGTACACAAATTTAACTAATTGTCCTTACAAGAATGTTAAAAACTACGATTTGTTAAGAAAAGATGACAACAGTTCAATTCAGCTATATAAAACACATGTATCTCATTTGTCTTTTTTGATATATTTATTACAAAACTTTAAAGGGTATGACTACAATTCAATACTTTTAAGAAGTCGCATTAACTAATTGTCCTTACAAGAATGTAATAACTACGATTTGCTTAAGAATGATGACAACAGTTCAATTCAGCTATATAGAACACATGTATCTCATTTGTCGTATTTGGGATATTTTTAATACTAAACTTTAAAGTGGTATACTACAATCCAATACATCTAAGAAGTACGCATCTAACTAATTGTCCTTTCAAGAATGTTATAACTACGATTTGTTATGAATGATGAAAAACAGTTTTAATCCGCTATATAGAACACATGTATCTCATTTGTCGTTTTTGGGGTATATTTATTACAATACTTTAAAGCGGTATGACTACAATTCAATACTTCTAAGAAGAACCATGTAACTAAATTGACCTTACAAGAATGTAATAACTACGATTGTTTAAGAATGAAAGACAACAGTTCATTTCAGAAATAGAACACAAGTATCCATTTGTCGTTTTTGGATATATTTATTACAAAACTTTAAAGTGGTATGCCTACACTTCAATACTTCTAAGAAGAACCCATGTAACTAATTGTCCTTACAAGAATTAATAACTTCGATTTGCGTAAGAATAATGACAACAGTTCAATTCAGCTATATAGAACAAATGTATCCTCATTTGTCGTTTTTGGATATATTTTATTACAAAACTTTAAAGTGTTATGGCTTTCAATTCAATACTCTAAGAAATACACATTAACTAATTGTCCTTACAAAATGTAATAACTACGATTTGCTTAAGATGATGACAACTTCAATTCAGCTAAATAAAACACATGTATCTCATTTTTCGTTTTTGGGGGATATATTTATTACAAAAAATTTAAAGTGTTATGGCTACAATTCAATACTTCTAAAAGAACACATGTTAATAATTGTCCTTACAAGAATGTAATAACTACGATTTACTTAAGAATGATGACAACAGTTCAATTTCAAACTATATAGAACACATGTATTTTTTGTCGTTTTTTGGGATATATTTATTACAAAACTTTAAAGTGGTATGGTTAAAATTCAATACTTCTAAGAAGTAAAGTATCTAATTGTCCTTACAAGAATGTAATAACTAAAGATTTGCTTAAGAATGAAGACAACAGTTCAATTCAAGCTAATAGAACACATGTATCTCATTTGTCTATTTTGGGGTATTTTTATTACAAAACTTTAAAGTGGTTAACTACAATCCAATACATCTAAGAAGTACGCATTAACTAATTGTCCTTAAAAAGAATGTTAAACTACGATTTGATTAAGAATGATGACAACATTCAATCCAGCTAAATAGAACACATGTATCTCATTTGTCGTTTTTGGGATATATTTATTACAATACTTTAAAGCGGATGACCTACAATTCAATACTTCAAAGAAGAACGCATGTAACTAATTGACCTTAACAAGAATTAATAACTACGATTTTTTTAAGAATGAAAGACAACATTCATTTCAGATAAATAGAACACAAGTATCTCATTTGTCGTTTTTTGGGATATATTTATTACAAAACTTTAAAGTGGTAGCCTACACTTCAATACTTCTAAAAGAACGCATGTAAAAATTGTCCTTACAAGAATTAATAACTTCGATTTTCGTAGAAAAATGAAACAGTTCAATTTAGCTTATAGAACAAATTTCTCATTTGTCGTTTTTGGGATATATTTATTACAAAACTTTTTAAAATGTTTTGGCTACAATTCAAAACTTTTAAGAAGGGGGGGGGGGGGGGGGGGGGGGGGGGGGGGGGGGGGGGGGGGGGGGGGGGGGGGGGGGGGGGGGGGGGGGGGGGGGGGGGGGGGGGGGGGGGGGGGGGGGGGGGGGGGGGGGGGGGGGGGGGGGGGGGGGGGGGGGGGGGGGGGGGGGGGGGGGGGGGGGGGGGGGGGGGGGGGGGGGGGGGGGGGGGGGGGGGGGGGGGGGGGGGGGGGGGGGGGGGGGGGGGGGGGGGGGGGGGGGGGGGGGGGGGGGGGGGGGGGGGGGGGGGGGGGGGGGGGGGGGGGGGGGGGGGGGGGGGGGGGGGGGGGGGGGGGGGGGAAAAAAAAAAAAAAAAAAAAAAAAAAAAAAAAAAAAAAAAAAAAAAAAAAAAAAAAAAAAAAAAAAAAAAAAAAAAAAAAAAAAAAAAAAAAAAAAAAAAAAAAAAAAAAAAAAAAAAAAAAAAAAAAAAAAAAAAAAAAAAAAAAAAAAAAAAAAAAAAAAAAAAAAAAAAAAAAAAAAAAAAAAAAAAAAAAAAAAAAAAAAAAAAAAAAAAAAAAAAAAAAAAAAAAAAAAAAAAAAAAAAAAAAAAAAAAAAAAAAAAAAAAAAAAAAAAAAAAAAAAAAAAAAAAAAAAAAAAAAAAAAAAAAAAAAAAAAAAAAAAAAAAAAAAAAAAAAAAAAAAAAAAAAAAAAAAAAAAAAAAAAAAAAAAAAAAAAAAAAAAAAAAAAAAAAAAAAAAAAAAAAAAAAAAAAAAAAAAAAAAAAAAAAAAAAAAAAAAAAAAAAAAAAAAAAAAAAAAAAAAAAAAAAAAAAAAAAAAAAAAAAAAAAAAAAAAAAAAAAAAAAAAAAAAAAAAAAAAAAAAAAAAAAAAAAAAAAAAAAAAAAAAAAAAAAAAAAAAAAAAAAAAAAAAAAAAAAAAAAAAAAAAAAAAAAAAAAAAAAAAAAAAAAAAAAAAAAAAAAAAAAAAAAAAAAAAAAAAAAAAAAAAAAAAAAAAAAAAAAAAAAAAAAAAAAAAAAAAAAAAAAAAAAAAAAAAAAAAAAAAAAAAAAAAAAAAAAAAAAAAAAAAAAAAAAAAAAAAAAAAAAAAAAAAAAAAAAAAAAAAAAAAAAAAAAAAAAAAAAAAAAAAAAAAAAAAAAAAAAAAAAAAAAAAAAAAAAAAAAAAAAAAAAAAAAAAAAAAAAAAAAAAAAAAAAAAAAAAAAAAAAAAAAAAAAAAAAGATTTGCTTAAAATGAGACAACATTTAAAACAGCTAAATAGAACACATGTTCTCATTTGTCTTTTTGGGGTATTTTTATTACAAAAATTTAAAGTGGGTAACTACAATCCAATACATCTAAGAAATACGCATCTAATAAAAGTCCTTCAAAAATGTTATAACTACGATTGTTATGAAAATGACCAAAAGTTCAATCCAGCTTATAGAACACATGTTCTCATTTGTCGTTTTGGGATATATTTATTACAATACTTTTTAAAGCGGGGATGACACAATTAATACTTCAAGAAGAAAAGCATGTAACTAATTGACCTTACAAGAATGAATAAATACGATTTGTTTAAGAATGGACAACAGTTCATTTTTTAGATAATAGAACACAATATCCATTTGTCGTTTTGGGGTATATTTATTAAAAAAACTTTAAAAAGGGATGCCTACACTTCAATACTTCTAAAAGAACGCATGTAACTAAATTTTCCTTACAAAATGAAAACTTTGATTTGCGAAGAATAAAGAAACGTTCAAATTTAGCTTATAGAACAAAGTATCTCATTTGTCGTTTTTGGGATAATTTATTACAAAACTTTAAAGTGTTTTTGGGTACAATTCAAAACTTCTAAGAAGTACACATTTAAAAAATTGCCTAAAAATTAATAACTCGTTTCCTTAAGGTGATGACACAGTTCAATTCAGCTAAAAAAAAACACATTTACTCATTTGGGGCGTTTTTGGGGTATATTTATTACAAAAAATTTAAAGTGTTATGGCTACAAAACAAACCTTAAGAAACACATTAAAAAATTTCCTTACAAGAATGTAATAACTAGTTTCTTAAGAAATGACAACAGTTCAACACTAAAAAAACACAGTATCTTTTGTCGTTTTTGGGAATATTTATTACAAAACTTTAAAAGGTATTTAAAATTCAATACTTTTAAGAAAAAGATTAACTAAAAAGTCCTTACAAAATGTAATATTTTAATTTTTCTTAAAAATGATGACAACAGTTCAATTCAGCTTTTAAAAAAAAAAACATTTATCCTTTGTCCCTTTTTGGGATTATTTATTACAAAAATTTAAAAAGGGGAACTAAATTCAATACTTCAAGAAGTACGCATCTAACTAATTGTCCTTACCAAGTAAAAACTAATTTGTTAAAAGTGACAACAGTTCAATTCAGCTAAAAGAAAACATGTTTCTATTTTTCGTTTTTTTTGGGGTTTTTTATACAAACTTTAAAGTTATCACAATCAAACTTAAAAGACCATTAACAAAATTTCCCACAAAAAATGAAAAACTACGATTTGTTAAGAAGGACAACATTTTAATTCAATAATAAAACACAGTATCTCATTTGTCGTTTTTGGGATATAATTTTTTACAAAAATTTAAAGTGGTTTTGGCACAATTTAAAATTCTAAGAAACCATTTAAAATAAAGTCCTTTCAAAAATTTAAAAACCGATTTGCTTTAAAAAAATGACAACATTAAATTTGCTAAAAAAAACAATTATCCCATTTGTCGTTTTTTGGGTATTTTATTTCAAAAAATTTAAAATGGTTTTCCCACAATTCAAAACCCCAAAAAAGAACATTTAAAAAAAAATTTTTTCCTTTTCCCAAAATTTTAAAAACCGGGTTTTTTAAGAATGTTTAAACTTTTTTTTCAGCTAAAAAAAAACCCTGTATCCTTTGCTTTTTGGGGAAAAATTTATTACAAAACTTTTTAAAGGGAAAGCTACAATTCAATACTTTAAGAAAAACCATTAAATAAATTTTCCTTCAAAAAGTAATAATTTTCGTTTGCTTTAAAAATGAGGGGCAACAGTTCAATTCAGCTTAAAAAAACAAAGTATTCATTTTCGTTTTTGGGGTATATTTATTTCAAAATTTAAAATGGGAAGGCACAAATTTTTTAAAATTCTAAGAAAGCATTAACTAAAGTCCCCCACCCCAAAAGTAAAATCATTTTCTTTAAAAAAGACAAAAAGTTCAAAAATTTGCAAATGAAAAACCCTTTTTCCATTTGTCGTTTTTTGGGGTTTTTTTTACAAAATTTTAAAATGGTATCTACAATTCCCCCACTCTAAAAGACCCTTTAACAATTTTTCCCCCTTCAAATTTTTAAAAACAATTTTTAAAAAAGGGCAAAGTTCAATTTTTCCCCTTTGAACCATGTATTCATTTTTCTTTTTTTTGGGGGGGGTTTTTAAAAAAATTTTTAAAAGGGGATTTTCAATTCAAAACTCTAAAAGTTCCATTTTAAAAATTGGCCTTACAAAAGTAAAACTAAGATTGTTAAGAAGATGACCCAAATTTAATTCACCAAAAAAAAAAATTTTTTCATTTTTTCTTTTTGGGGTAATTTTTTCCAAAATTTTTAAAAGGGGATGGCTAAATTCAATACTTTAAGGGAAATCCATTTAACTAATTGTCCAAAAAGAATGTTAAAAAACACGATTTGCTTTAAAAAAATGACAACAGTTCAATTTTAAAAAAACAATTTACTTTTGCGTTTTTTTTTGGGGAAAATTTTTTAAAAACTTTTTTTGGGTTTTGGTACAATTCAATACTTCTAAGAAAATACCATTTAAAAAAAAATTTTCCTTTTAAAAAGAAAAAAACGAATTTTTTAAAATAAAGACAAAAGTTCAATTCCTAAATAAAAAATTTCCAAAATTTTTCCTTTTTTTTTGGGGGGGTATTTTTTTTAAAAATTTAAAGGGGTTAATTTAAAAATTTAAAAAATTTTTTAAAAGACCATTAATAATTTCCCTTTCAAAAAGTAAAAACGTTTTTTAAGAAGATGGGCAAAAGTTCAATTTTGCTAAATAAAAACTTTTTTCATTTTCGTTTTTGGGGGGAAAAATTTTTTACAAAAAATTTTAAAAAAATTACAATTCCAAAATTTTAAGAAAAACCATTAAAAATAAATTTTTCCCCAAAAATGTAAAAATTTTTATTTGCTTTTAAAAAAATACAAAAAGTTTTAAAATTTGCCCAAAAAAAAAAATGTACTCATTTGTTTGTTTTTGGGGTTTAAAATTTTTTTCAAAAATTTTAAATTGGGTTTTGGTTAAAAATTCCCAAAATTCCCCCGAAGTAAAATTAACTAAAATTTTCCCCTTTTTAAAAAAGTAATAAATACGATTTTCTTTAAAAGGGACAAATTTTTAATTTTAACTTTTAAAAAAAACGTTTCCCTTTTTCTTTTTGGGATTAAAATTTTTTAAAAAAAACTTTAAAGTTTGTACAAAAATTTAATACTTTTAAAAAAAACCATTAATTTAAATTTTCCTTTCCAAAAAGTAATAACTACGTTTGTTTTAAAAATATGAAAAATTTTTTTTCCCAATAAAACACAAGTTTTTCCCCTTTGTTTTTTGGGGTATATTTATTTTTTAAAAATTTAAAGTGGTATGGCTACAAAAAAATACTTTAAAAAAACGCAAAATTAAAAAGCCTTACAAAAATGTAAAAAAACTTTTTTTAAGAATAAGACAACTTTTAATTTTGTAATGGGAAAAAAGTATTTTTCCCCCCTTTTCGTTTTTTTTTTAAAATTTTAACAAAAATTTAAAGGGGGGCCCACCCTTTAAAAAATTTTAAGAAGAACCCTTTTAAAAATTGTTTCCCTTTCAAATTTTTAAAAACCCATTTTTTAAAATATACAAAATTCAAAATTTTAAATAAAAAAGTATCTCATTTTCTTTTTTGGGGTTATTTATTACAAAAAATTTAAAGGGGGTTTTTTTGGGACAATTCAATAAATTTAAAAGTCCATTAACTAATTTTCCTTACAAGAATGTAAAAACACGGTTTGCTTTTAAAAAATGAGACAAAAAAGTTCAATTCAGCAAAAAAAAAAACACATTATCTCATTTTCCCTTTTTTTTTTGGTTTTTTTTTTACAAAAAATTTAAAATGGTTTTTGGCTACAATTCAAAACTTTTAAGAAAAAACCCTTAAATAAATTTTCCTTACAAATGTAATAATTTTCGTTTGCTTAAGGGGAAAAAAAACAACATTCAATTCCTAAATAAAAAACTTTTTTTTTTTTTTCGTTTTTGGGATATATTTATTACAAAAAATTTAAATGTTTTGGCTACAAATTTAATACTTCTAAGAAAAAAATCAACTAAAGTCCTTACCAGAAATAAAAACACATTTGCAAGAATGATGAAACATTTTAATTCAGTAATTAAACCAGTTTCCCTTTGTCGTTTTTGGGATATATTTATTAAAAACTTTAAAGTGGTAGGCTACAATTCAATATTTAAAAGTACCATTTAAATATTGTCTTACAAAAAGTAAAAACACGATTTTCTTAGAATAAACAACATTAATTGCTTTAAAAAAACCCCCTGTACCATTTGTCTTTTTGGGTATATTTATTACAAAACTTTAAAGTGGATGGTTTTAATTCAATCTTCTAAGAAGTCCATTAACTATTTTCCTTCAAGAAGTAAAATACGATTTGCTTAAAATGATACAAATTCATTACTATGAAACACATTTTACATTTGTCTTTTTTTGGGAATTTTAACAAAACTTTAAAAGGGTATCTAAATTCAATCTTTTAAAAAACGCATTAAAAAATTGTTTTTCAAGAAAGTAAAAACCATTTGCTAAGAATAAAAACAACAGTTCAATTCAGCTAAAGAACAAATGTTTCCATTTCGTTTTTGGGGGATATTTATTCAAAACTTAAAGTGGGTTTTTGGTACAATTCAATACCCCCCCCCCCCCCCCCCCCCCCCCCCCCCCCCCCCCCCCC
>JARBHB010000296.1:0-16092 GCA_029891345.1 Dryococelus australis
GTAAAAAAATATTAAATTTTTTAAAAAAATATAACCAATTTTTTTAATAAAACCCCCAAAAGCAAAAAAATTTTTTTTTTTTGAATTTTTAAAATTTTTAAATTTTTAAAAAATTAAAAAAAAAATTTTTAAAAATTTTCCCCGGAAAATTTTTTTAAAAAACAATTAAAAAATTTAAACAAATTTTAATTTTCTTTTTTAAGAACTTTGATTTCTTTAAAATTTTTAAATTAAAAAGACCCAAAATATTTTTTTTAAAAAGGTTTTTCAAAAAAAAATAACCCTTTTTTCAAAAAAAATTGTTTAAATTAAAAAGGGAAATTTTTCCTTTTTTAATAAAAAATTTTAATCAAAAAAAAATTTTTTTTAAAAAGAAATTTAATTTGGATATTTAAAAAAAAGTTTATTTTAACCAAAAAAAAAAATTTTTTATTTTTTAAAATTAAAATTTTTCCAAATTTTAAAAAATTTTTTAAAAAATAAAATTTTTTTTTTTAAAAAAATTTTTTTTTAAATCTTTTTAATTTTTTTCCCCAAAAAATTTAATTTTTAAAAATTGGGTTGAAAATTTTAAGAAAAAAATTTTTTAAAAAACCCAAAAGTTTTTAAATTCAAAAAAAAGGTAAAATTTTTAAAAAATTTTTAAAAATTTTTAAACCCCAAAAAACAAAAAATTTTTCTTTTTATTTAAAAAATTTCATAATTTTAAAAAAATCAAAAAAATTTTTAAAAATTTTTTGGAAATTTTTTTTTAAAAACAAAGAATTATCATTTTTTTAAAAAAAAATTACCTTTTTTTTTTTTTAATTTTAAAACCCGTTTAAAAAATTAAAAAAAAAATTTTTTTTTTTTAAAGTTTTAAAAAAGAATTTTAAAAAATTTATATTTAATTTAAATTTTTAAAAAAATTTTTTTCCCCAAAAAGAATTTAAATTTTTAAAAAAATTTTATTTCAAAAGAATTAATTTTTTTAAAAAAAAAGGAATTAATTTTTTAAAAAAAAAAAATTTTTAAATTTTTTTAAAAAAATTTTCTTTTTTAAAATGAATTTAAAAAAGGGGAAATTTTAAAAAAATTTTTTAAAAAAATTTTAAAAAAAAAAAAATTTTTTTTTAATAAAAAAAACAAATAAAAATTAAAAAATTTTTAAACAAATTTTAATTTATTCAAATTTTTTTTTTTTAAAAATTTTTTTTAATTTTTTAAAAAAAAAGAAAAAAAAAAAAAGGACAAAACAAATAAATGTTTATAATAAAATTTTTTCATTTTAAAAATGAATTTTACATTCTTTAAGGCAATTATTTTAAAAACCAAAAATTTTGGGTTTTTTAATTGGTTCCCTTTAAAAAATTTTAAAATACCCAAAAAAAAATTAACCAAAATGAATTAATTTGTCATATTCTTAAAACGGGTTTTAATTTTTTTAGGAAAAAATTTTTTTAAAAACATCTTGGGGGAAAATTTTTTAAAAACCAAAATTTTTAAAAATTAAAAAAACAAAAAATTAAAAATTTTCCCCAAAGCAAAAAAAATGTTTTTTAAAAAATTTTTTTTTTTTAACAAAAAAATTTTTTTTTTTTTTTTTTTTTTTTTTTTTTTTTTTTTTTTTTTTTTTTTTTTTTTTTTTTTTTTTTTTTTTTTTTTTTTTTTTTTTTTTTTTTTTTTTTTTTTTTTTTTTTTTTTTTTTTTTTTTTTTTTTTTTTTTTTTTTTTTTTTTTTTTTTTTTTTTTTTTTTTTTTTTTTTTTTTTTTTTTTTTTTTTTTTTTTTTTTTTTTTTTTTTTTTTTTTTTTTTTTTTTTTTTTTTTTTTTTTTTTTTTTTTTTTTCATGCGTTCTTCTAGAAGTATGGTGCAGCATACCAGTCAAATTTTATAATAAATATATCCAAAACGACAAATGAGAATAGTTTCATATAGCGAATTGAACTGTGTAACATCTAAGAAATCGTAATTATTACTCTGAGGACATTGTACACTCGACTTCTTAGAAATGAATTATTTACAACAAGATTTAAAAATATACCCAAAAACGACAAATTAACATGTGTTCCATAACTGAATGAACGTTGTCCATTTTAAGCAAATGTAGTTTTACATCTGTAAGGACATTATTTCTTCGATGTTGGGAAAGAAGTGTAGGTACACTCAAAGTAATATAATAAATATAACCCAAAACGACAATGAGTAACATGTGTTCTAATTTCTAATTGAATTTTGTCATCATTCTTAACAAATCGTAGTTTTACATTTTTGTTAGCAATTGTTTCAGAGTCACTAGAGGTTTGAATTGTAGCAATCACTCAAAGTTTTGTATAAACAACCAAAACGACAATAGTAACAGTGTTCATATACTAATGAACGTTCACATTCTTAAGCAAATGAGTTATCACATTCTTTAGGCATTTTTCATGCTTCTCTTAGAATATTGTGTCGGCAACCATCAAAAATTTTTAATAAAATATCCCAAAAACGACAAATGAGTAAATTGTTCTATAACTGAATTGAACTGTTATATCATCTAAGAAATCGTATTAACATCTTTAAGGACAATTGTTACACTCGTACTTTTTAGAATATGAAGTGAGTTTACAAATCAAATTTATAAAAATTATCCCAAACGACAAATGTAACAGTTTCTATATACGAATGAACTGTCATCATCTTAGCAAATCGTAGTATTTCATCTGTAAGGAAATTAGTTTTTCTTGCGAACTGGGAAGTATTGAAGTGTGATACACCAAAGTAATATAATAAATATACCAAAAACGACAAATAGTAAATTGTTCTAATTAGCGAATGAATGTTGTCACATCTAAGCAAATCTAGTTTACATTTTTTTTTTTTTTTTTTTTTTTTTTTTTTTTTTTTTTTTTTTTTTTTTTTTTTTTTTTTTTTTTTTTTTTTTTTTTTTTTTTTTTTTTTTTTTTTTTTTTTTTTTTTTTTTTTTTTTTTTTTTTTTTTAAAAAAAAAAAAAAAAAAAAAAAAAAAAAAAAAAAAAAAAAAAAAAAAAAAAAAAAAAAAAAAAAAAAAAAAAAAAAAAAAAAAAAAAAAAAAAAAAAAAAAAAAAAAAAAAAAAAAAAAAAAAAAAAAAAAAAAAAAAAAAAAAAAAAAAAAAAAAAAAAAAAAAAAAAAAAAAAAAAATGTGGTATTACCATCAAAGTTTTATAATAAAAAATATCCCAAAAACGACAAATAGTAACATGTGTTTTATATAGCTGAATGAACTGTTGTCATCATTCTTAAGCAAATCGTAATTATTACATTCTTGTAAGGGCAATTAGTTACATCGTAACTTCTTAGAATATTGAAGTGTAGGTATACAATCAAAGATTTATAATAAATATATCCCAAAACGACAAATAGTAACATGTTTCTAATAGCTTAATTGAACTGTTGTCATCATTTTAAGCAAATCGTAATTATTACATTTCTGTAGGACAATTAGTTACTCGAACTTTTGGGGTATTGAAGTGTAGGTATACAACTCAAAAGTTTAAATAAATTAACCCAAAACGACAAATGAGTAACATGTGTTCTAATTTGCTGAATTGAACTTTGTCATCATTCTTAAGCAAATCGTAGTTATTACATTCTTGTAGGGCAATTAGTTACATCGTCTCTTAGAAGTATTGAATGAGGCATACCATCAAAGTTTTAATAAATAATCCCAAAAAAGACAAATGAGTAAATGTTTCTATTATACTGTAAATTTAACTGTTGTCATCATTCTTAAGCAAATCTAATTATTAATTCTTAAGGACAATTATACACCTATTCTTAGTTTTTTGAAGGTAGTTATACAAATCAAAGATTTTATAAAAATATCCCCAAAACACAAAATGTACATGTTTCATATAGCCGAATTGAACTGTTTCCATTCTTAAGAAATCGTAGATTTAAAATTCTTGTAAGGACAATTAGTTACTCGAATGTTTGAAGTAAATTTAAATGTATATACAACCAAATTATAATAAATATATCCCAAAAACGACCCAAAAGAGTAACATGTTTCTAATTACTAATTGAACTGTGTATCATTCTTAAGAAAAACGTATTATTACATTCTTGTAAGGGCAATTTGTTACACTCGTATCTTTTAGAATATTGAAGTGAAATTATACAAATCAAAGTTTTATAATAAATATATCCAAAAACGAAAAAATAGTAACAGGTTCTATATAGCTGAATTGAACTGTTTTTCATCCATTCTTAAGCAAATCGTAAATATTACATCTGTAAGGACAATTATTACTTGCGAACTTTTGGAATTTTGAAGGGGTTTGGTATACAACTCAAAGAATATAATAAATATATCCAAAAACGACAAATAGTAACATGTGTTCTAATTACTGAATTGAACTGTTGTCATCATTCTTAAGCAAATCGTAGTTATACATTCTTTTAAGGACAATTATTACTCGCTTTTGAAGTTTGAATGGGATACCATCAAAAGTTTTTATAATAAATATATCCCAAAAAACGCAAATGAGTAAATTTTTCTATTAGCTGAATGAACGTTTTTCATCATCTAAACAAAACGATTTACATTTTTGTAAGACAATTAGTTTCATCGTTCTTCTTAGAAAATTTGAATGATTAAAACCATCAAGTTTTATAAAAAATATATCCCAAAAACGACAAAGAAATTGTGTTCTATATACTGAATTTAACTGTTTTTAAACATTCTTAAGAAAACGTAATTATTTCATTTTTGTAAGACAAAAGTTACCTCGACTTTTGAATATTAATGAGTTTTAAAAAAACAAAGGGGTTTTTTAATAATATATCCCAAAAACGACAAATGGAACAGTGTTTTATTTAAACTGAATTGAACTTTGTCACATTCTTAAGAAATCGAGTTTTACATTTTGTAAAAAATTGTTACTGCAACTTTTGGGGGTTTGAATGTTGGAAACAACTCAAAATTTTAAAAAAATAAACCCAAAAAACGACAAAAGATAACATGGTTCTAATTTTAATTGAACTGTTTTTCATTCTAAGCAAAAGTATTTTTTACATTCCCCCTTTTTAAGGGCAAATTTTCTTTTTTCTTTTTGGGAAGTTTGGTGAGGATACAACCAAAAATTAAAAAAAATATACCCCAAAAACCCACAAATGGAAATGTTTCTAATTTGCTGAATTGAACTTTGAAAAAATTTTAAGAAAACGAATTTTACATTTTGTTAGGACAATTGTTACAAGGGGACTCTTAGAGTTAAGGAATTTACAATCAAAATTTTTTAAAAATTTAAAAAAACCCAAAAAAGCAAATTGGGAACATGGTTCATATACTAATGGGAAAATTTTTTTCCCTTCTTAAGCAAATTTGTAGTTATCCTTCTTTATGGACAATTATTTTTTGCGCTTTTAAAAAATTTTGGGGGAGAACAATAAAAGTTTTATAAAAATATACCCCCAAAAAAGACAAATGAAAATGTGTCTAATTTAATGAAAATGTTGTAAACATTCTTAAGAAAAACAATTATTACATTTTGTAAGGACAATTTTTTTCCCTCGTCTTTTTAGAATATTGAATGAAAAACAAATCAAAGGGTTTTTTAAAAAAAAATATCCAAAAACGACAAATGGTAAATTGTTCTATATACTGAATTGAACTGTTTCAACAATTTTTAAGCAATCGTATTATTACTTCTTTTAAGGGAAAAAGTTACTTGGAAAATTTTGGGGTATTAAGTGTTATCAATCAAAGTTATAAAAAATATATCCCAAAAAAAACAAAAGAAAAAGTGTTCTATTACTGAATTAACTTTTTCATCATTCTTAAGCAAATCGAGTTATTACATTCTTTTTAGGGCAAAATTTTACTGAACTTGGGGTTTGGAATTGAAGGATATCACCAAAAGTAAAAAAAAACCCCAAAAAAGACAAATGAGTAAAAATGTTTTTAATTAAATTTATTGAACGTTGCATCATTCTTAAACAAAATGTAGTTATAATTCTTTTAGGCAATTGTTTCATGGTTCTTTTTAGAATATTGTGTTGGGACAACCCCAAATTTTTTTAAAATAAACCCAAAAACGACAAAAGATAAATTTTTTTTTCTAATACTGAATTGAACTGTATATCATTCTTAAGAAAAAAGTATTTTTACATTCTTTAAAGGACAATTAGTTACCCCTCTTCTTAAAGTATTGTGTGACAAACACAATTTTTAATAAATATATCCCAAAAACGACAAAAAGAAATGGGTTTTATAAGCTGAAATTTAACTGTTATCATTCTTAAAAAAAATCGTATATTTACATTCTTGTAAGGACATTTTTACTTTTGAAATTTTGAAGATTGAATGATATACAATCAAAAGTTTTATAAAAATATATCCCCCAAAAAAGACAAATGGTTAACAGTGTTTTAATAGCTGAATTGAAAGTTTAACATTCTTAAGAAAACTATTATTACATTTTTGAAAAACAATTGTACATCGTTCTTTTAGAAGAAAGAATTAGTATACATCAAAGTTTTATAATAAAAATATCCCAAAACGACAAATAGGAAAATGTGGGTTTTAAATTTTCTGAATTGAACTGTTTTCCTCATTCTAAGCAAATCGTATTATTTCATTCTTGAAGGGCAATTATTACCTCGAACTTGTTTATTGAAGTGAAAAACAACAAAGTTTTTAAAAAAAAATTTTTTCCCAAAAACGACAAATAGAACATGTGTTCTAATACAAAAAAACTTTGTCATCATTCTTTTAAACAAATCTAGTTTTACATTCTTTTAAGACAATTAGTACTCGCTTTTAATAAGATTTAAAACAACCAAAAATAATATAAAAATATATCCCAAAAACACAATGATAAATGTGTTTTTAATTTCCCGAATTGAACTGTTTAATTCTTAACAAAAACGTATTTTTACTTCTTTAAGACAAATTTTTTAAATTCTTCTTAGAATATTGTGCAGGCAAAAAGTCATAATTTATAAAAATATATCCCAAAAAAGACAAATGAAATAATTTTTTATATAGCTGAATTGAACTTTGTATCATTCCCTTTAAAAAAATCGAATTATTCATTCTTGTAAGACAATTTGTTACACTCTACTTCTTAGAATTTTTTAAATTTAGTTTTACAAATCAAAAATTTTAAAAAAATATATCCCAAAAACAATTTTAACATGTTCATATACTGAATTGAACTTTGTCTCTTTTTTAACAAATCGAGTTATTACATTCCTTTAAGACAATTTTTTACTTCGAACTGTTTGGGGAAATTTTGAAGTTTTGGATCAAATCAAAAGTAATTAAAAAATATATCCCAAAAAAGGGCAAATATAACATGTTTTTCAATTTGCGAATTGAACTTTTTCACATTTTTAACAAACGTAGTTTTAATTCTTGTTTAGGGCAATTGTTACTTTTGGGCTTTTTTAGGGTATTGAATGAGGCAAACATCAAATTTTTAAAAAATTTAAACCCAAAAAACGACAAATGAGTAAAGTGTTCTATATAGCTTAAATTAACTGTTGTCTCAATTTTAACAAATGTAGTTACAATTTTTTAGGCCCCAAATTTTTTTTCTCGCTTTTAAAGTATTGGTGAGGAACCATCAAAAAATTTTAAAAAATTATCCCAAAACACAAAAGTAAATGTTTTTCTATTAGCTGAATGAACGTTGTAATCATTCTTAAAAAATCTAATTATTACCTTTTTGTAAGGGCAAATTTGTTACACCCTCTTTTTTAAAGTATTGAATTTAGTTTTCAAAAAAAAATTTTATAATAAATATTCCCAAAAAAGACAAATAGAAATGTTTTCTATATAAATGAAAGAACGGTCTCATTCTTTAAAACAAAACGTATTATAAATTCTTGTAAGAAATTATTACTCGAATTTTAATATTAATTATATCAATCAAAATTTAAATAAATATATCCCAAAAAAGACAATGGTAACATGTGTTCTAATTTTCTGAATTGAAAGTTTCATCATTCTTAAGAAAAAACGTAGTTATTTCATTCTTGTAAAAACAATTAGTTACTTTTTTTTAAAATATTGAATGGATACATCAAAGTTTTATAATAAATATATCCCAAAAACGACAATGAGTAAATGTGTTCTATATAGCTGAATTGAACTGTTGTCATCATTCTTAAGAAAAACTTATTATTACATTCTTGTAAGGACAATTTTGTTACACTGACTCTTAGAAGTAATTTAATGAAATTTTACAATCAAAGTTTTATAATAAATATATCCCCAAAACGACAAAAAGGTAACATGTGTTCTATATAGCTGAATTGAACTGTTTTCATCATTCTTAAGCAAATCGTAGTTATTACATTCTTGTAAGGACAATTAGTTACATTCGACTTGAAGTATTGAAGTGTGGTATACAATCAAAGTTTTATAATAAATATATCCCAAAAACGACAAATGATAACATGTGTTTTTAATTAGCTGAATTGAACTGTTGTCATCATTTTTAAAGCAAATCGTAAATTATTTCTTCTTGTAAGACAATTAGTTACATCGTTTTCTTAGAAGTATTGAAGTGTAGATACCAAAAAAAAGATTTTAAAAATAAATATATCCAAAAACGACAAATTGTAATATGTGTTCTATATATAGCCCGAATTGAACTGTTGTATCATTTAAAAATCGTAATTTATTACATTCTTGTAAGGACAATTTGTTACACTCGTACTTTTGAATATTGAAGTGTAAGTTTTACAAATCAAAGTTTTATAATAAATATATCCCAAAAACACAAATGTGTAACAGGTTCTATATAGCTGAATTGAACTGTTGTCATCATTCTTAACAAATCGTAGTTATAAAATTCTTTTAGGACAATATTACTTTCAACTTGGAAGTATTGAAGTGTTGGTATACAACTCAAAGTAATTAATAAATATATCCCAAAAACGACAAATGAGTAACATGTTTCTAATTAGCTGAATTGAACTGTTGTCATCATTTTTAAAGCAAATTTGTAGTTTATACTTTTTTGTAACGACAATTAGTTTACATGCGTCTTCTTAAAGAATTGAATTGCATAAAACCATCTAAGTTTTATAATAAATATATCCCAAAAACACAAATGAGTAATATGTGTTCTAATAACTGAATTGAACTGTTGTATCATTCTTAAGAAATCGTATTATTACATTCTTTAAGACAATTTGTTACATCGTCTTCTTAGAAGTATTGAATGAAAATACCAATCAAAGGGTTTTTTAATAAATATAATCCCAAAAACGACAAATGGTAAATGTGTTCTATATAGCTGAATTGAAAATGTTTGTCACATTCTTAAGCAAATCGTAAGTTATTACATTCTTGTAAGGAAATTAGTTAAATCGACTTTTGAATATTTAAGTGTTTATACAAATCAAAGATTAAATAAATATATCCCAAAAACGACAAATGTAAAATGTGTTCTAAAATTTGCGAATTGAACTGTTTCATCATTCTAAGCAAATCGTAGTTATTACATTCTTTTAAAGGGCAATTAGTTACTTTTGAACTTTTTGGAAAATATTTAAGTGTAGGAAAAACAATCAAATAATTAATAAATATATCCCCCCAAAAAAGAAAAAAATAACTGTTTTTCTATTAGCAAAAGAAATGTTTTCATCAATTTTTTAAACAAACGTAGTTATTTCCTTTTTGTTAGGACAATGTTTACATGAACATCTTAGGGTATGGAAAGTAGGCAATTTACTTAAATTTTTGTATAATTTCAACCAAAAACGACAAAGAGTAACATTTTCTATATAGCGAATGAACTTTTAACATTCTTTAACAAATGTAGTTACAAAATTTTTTATGGACAATTATTTTTTTGCGTTCTTCTTAGAAGTATTGTGGTGCGGCAACCAGTCATAAGTTTTTATAATAAAAATATCCAAAAAAAAGCAAATGAGTAATATGTGTTCTATTACTTAATTGAACTGTTTTAACATTCTTAAGAAAAACGTAATTATTACATTCTTGTAAGGAAATTGTTACACTCTACTTCTTAGAATATTGAATGAAATTTTACAAATCAAAGGTTTATAATAAATATATCCCAAAAACGACAAAAATGTAACATGTGTTTTTATATAGCGAATTTAACTGTTTGTCATCATTTTTTAAGCAAAAAACGTATATTTTTCATTCTTGTAAGGGAAAATTTTAAAACTTCGAACTTTTTTGGAATATTGAAGTTTTAAGGTTAAAAACAACCAAAAATAAAATAATAAATAAATTTCCCCAAAAAAGACAAATGATAACATGGTTTTAATTACTGAAATTTAACTGTTTTCCCTCATTCTTAAACAAATCGTAGTTATTAAAAATTTTTGTAAAAGACAATTTATTACATGCGGTTTTTTTCAAAGAAGGGATTGAACTGCAGTCAAACCAAATCATAAGTTTTATAATAAATATATCCCAAGAAAAACAAAGAGTAAAAATTTTTCTATTTTTGCTGAATTGAACTGTTTGTCCCTCATTCTTAAAAACAAATCGTAATTTTTTAATTTCCTTTTAAGGAAAATTAGGTTTCACTCGTATTTTTTAAAAAATTTTTTTTGAAAGGGAGTTATACAAATCAAAAAATTTTATAAAAAAATTTTTTCCCAAAAACGACAAAAATGTAACATTTTTTTTTAATAAACAGAATTGAAAGGGTTTTCATCACCCTTTAAACAAATCGTATTTTTTACATTTTTGTAATGACAAATTATTACTTGCAACTTGTTTGGAAGTATGAATGTAAATAACAACTCAAAAATAATTTTAAAAATATATCCCCCAAAAAAGACAAATTTAAATAACATTTTTCTAATTTTCCTGAATTGAACTGTTATAATTCTTAAGCAAATCGAAATTATTTCATTCTTGTAACACAATTATTACATGCGTTTTTTCTTAGAAGGGATTGAAAATGCAGGCATACCAGTCATAAGTTTTATAATAAATATATCTCAAGAAAGACAAATGACAATTTATTTTTTCTAAATAGCTTAATTGAACTGTTGTCCCTCATTCTTAAACAAATCGTAAAATTTTTTACATTCTTGTAAGGACAAATTTTGTTACACTCGTACTTCTTTAAATTTAAATTAAGTGGGATTAAAACAAATCAATGAATTTTTTTAATAAAAATATCCCAAAAAAAGACATATATGTAACAAGTGTTCAAAATACTGAAAATTTAACTGTTCGTCAATTTTTAAGCAAATCGTATTTTTTACATTCCGTAAGGACAATTAAATTTTCTTTTCGAACTTTTTGGGAAATTTTTAAATGTAAATACAACCCCCAAAAAATAATATAATAAAAAAATCCCCAAAAAGGACCCAAAAGGTAAAAAAAGTGTTTTTAAAATTTCTGAATTTTAACTTTGGCAAACATTTTTTAATCAAATCGAAATTTTTTACATTCTTGTTAGGAAAAAAAATTGTTTTCTTGAGTACATCTTTAAAAAAATATTGAATTGTAGGGATATCACTCAAAAGTTTTGTAATAAAATTAAAAACCCAAAAAAAAAAAAGTAACGGTTTTATTACAATTTAAATTTTTAATTTTAAAAATTTTTTTTAAAATTTTTAAAAAATTTTAAAACCCCTTTTTGAAAATTTTTAAATGGGGGGATACTTTTTATTTTAAAAAAAAAATCCCCAAAAAAAAAAAAAGTAAAAAGGCTTTTGGGAAAATTTTAATCATTTTAAAAAGTAAAATTAATTTAAAATTTTGTAAGACAAAATTTCTGTATTCTTAAATTATAATGATTTATCAAATAAAAATTTTAATAAATATATAAAAACAAATAGTAAAATGTGTTCTATATAGGAAATTAACTGTTGTCATATTTTGAAATTATTATTTCATCTGAAAGGACAATTAGTTTTCTTTCGAACTTGTTGGAATATTGAAGTGTAGGTATACAATCAAGTAATATAATAAATATCCCCAAAACGACAAATAGTAACAGTGTTCTAATTGCTAATTGAACTGTTTATATCTTAAGCAAATCGTATTATTCATTTGTAGGACAATTGATATTCGTACTTTTGAGTATTTAATGTTGGTATCACTCAAAAATTTTTAAAAATTTAAAATCCCAAAACGACAAATGAGTAACATGTGTTCTAATTAGCTGAATTGAACTTTGTATCATTCTTAAGCAAATGTAGTTATTACATTCTTTAAGACAATTAGTTTCATGCTTTCTTTTAGAATAATTGGAAATGCAGGCATCCAGTCATAAGTTTTATAATAAATATATCCAAAACGACAAAGAGAATATTTTTTCTATATAGCTGAATTGAATGTTGTATCATTTTTAAGCAAATCGTATTTTCATTCTTGTAAGGACAATTAGTTTTCATCGCTTCTAGAAGTATTGAAGTGGAGCAAATCATAAGTTTTATAATAAATATATCCCAAAAACGAAAAAATATGTAAAATTGTTCTATAAGCTGAATTGAACTGTTGTCATCATCTTTAAAAAATTAATTTTTACATTCTTGTAAGGACAATTAGTTACTCGAAATTTTAGTATTGAAGTGAAATAAAAACAATCAAAGTAATATAAAAATTATCCCAAAAACGACAAATGAGTAACATGTGTTCTAAATTTCTGAATAACGTTGTCATCATTCCTTAAGGCAAATTGTTATTACATTTTGTAAGGAAATTAGTTACCTTTTCCCTTTTAAATATTGAATGAGGTATCAATCAAAATTTTTAATAAATATATCCCAAAACACAAATGAGTAATTGTTCTTTAGGGTGAATTAAATGTGTATCATCTTAAGGAAATCGTAATTATTAAAATTTTGTAAACAATTATTAATCGTTTCTAGAAGTATAATGTTAGATTCAATAAAAGTTTTATTAATAATATATCCCAAAAACACAAATAGTAACATGTGTTCTATATAGCTGAAATTTAACTGTGTCAATCATTCTTAAGAAATCGTTAATTATACATTCTTGGAGACAATTAGTTACATCGTATTCTTAGATTTTTTGAAGTGTAGTTTTAAAAATCAAAATTATATAATAAATATATCCCAAACGACAAATTGTAAAATGTGTTCTTAAAGCTGAATTGAACTGTTTTCATCTTTTTAAAAAATCGTAATTATTACATTTTTTGTAAGGACAATAGTTTTTCAAAGTACTTAATTTTGAAATGTAGTTAACAAATCAAAGATTTAAAATAAATATAACCAAAACGACAAATGTAACGGTTCTATACTGAATTGAACTGTTGTCTCATTCTAAGCAAATCGTATATAATTCTGTAAGGCAATTATTACTTCGATTTTGATATGAGTGTAGTATACAATCAAAAAATAATAAATATATATCCCAAAAACGCAAATATAACATGTTTTAATACTGAATTGAACTGTGTATCTTCTAAAAATCGTATTATTACTTTTGTAAAATTGTTTTAATGTACCTAGAGATTGAATTGAACAATTCACCAATTTTTAATTTACCCAAAACGACAAAGTAACATGTTTCTATATAATATGAACGTGTCATATCTTAAGCAAATGTAGTTTACATTCTTTAGGACAATTTTTCTGCGCTTTTGAATTTGGTGAAACCATCAAATTATATAAATAATCCCAAAACGCAAATGAGTAATGTGTTCTATTACTGATGAACTGTTATATTCTAAAATGTTTTTACTTCTGTAAGAAATTAGTTACATCGTCTCTTAGAAGTATTGAATGAGTTTTCAACAAGATTTTTAATAAATATATCCAAAACGAAAAAGAATTGTTCTATATGCTGAATTGAACTTTGTCATCATTCTTAAGCAATCGTATTATTACATTCTTGTAAGGCAATATTACTTTGACTTTTGAATGAAGTGTAGTATACAATCAAATTATAATAATATATCCCAAAACACAATAGTAAATTGTTCTAATAGCTGATTGAATGTTTTTGTAATTATTTTAGGCAAATGTTTAAGTTATTACCATCTTTTTAAAAAGACAATTAAGTTTTTTAATGGGGGGGGGGGGGGGGGGGGGGGGGGGGGGGGGGGGGGGGGGGGGGGGGGGGGGGGGGGGGGGGGGGGGGGGGGGGGGGGGGGGGGGGGGGGGGGGGGGGGGGGGTGAACTTGTTGGAAGTATGAAGTGTAGGATATACAACTCAAAAGTAATATAATAAATATACCCAAAAAAGACAAATGAGTAAAAAAGTGTTCTAATTAGCGAATTTAACTGTTGCAACATTTTTAAGCCCAAAACGTATTATTACATTCTTGTAACGGGCAATTTGTTTTCATGCGTTTTTCTTAGAAGTATTGAACTGCAGGCATACCCCTCATAAGTTTTATAAAAATAATCCCCCAAAAAAGACAAATGAGTAATATGTGTTCTTTATACTGAATTGAACTGTTGTCATCATTCTTTAAGCAAATTTGAATTATTACTTTTTGTAAAGGGCAATTTGTTAAAACTCGTATTTTTAGATTTTTTGAAGTGTAGTTATAAAAAATCAAAGTTTTATAATAAATTATCCCAAAAACGACAAATTGTTTAAAATGTGTTCTATATAGCTGAATTGAAAAAGTTGTCATCCAAACTTAAGCAAATCGTATTATTAAAATTTTTGTAAGGACAATTAGTTACTTGCGAACTTTTTGGAGTATTGAAGTGTAGGGATACAACTCAAAAGTAAAATAATAAATATATCCCAAAAAAAAGACAAATGAGTAACTTTTGTTCTAATTAAACTGAAATTTAAAATTTTTGTCATCATTCTTAACAAAACGTAGTTTTTACATTCTTGTTAGGACATTGTTTTCTTGGACTTTTGATTTTGAATTGTAGGTATACACTCCCCAAAAATTTTTAATAAATAAACCCCAAAAAAGACAAAAGAGTAACATTGTTCTAAAAAACTAATTGAATGTTGCAACATCTTAAGCAAATTGTAGTTATACATTTTTTACCAATTTTTTCATGCGTTTTCTTAGAAGTATTGGTGCAGGCATACCCGTCAAAAATTTATAAAAATATATCCCAAAAACCACAAATTAATAGTGTTCTAATTTGCTGAATTGAACTGTTTAAAACATTCTTTAAAAAATCGTAATTATTTCATTTTTGTAAGGACAATTATTACACTCTATTTTTGAATATTGAAGTGTAGTTTTTACAATCAAAGATTTTATAAAAAAATATCCCAAAAACGACAAATATTAACTGTTTTTCTATAACAAAATTTAACTGTTCATCATTCTTAAGCAAATGTAGTTTTTACTTTTTTTGGACAATTAGTTCTGCGGTTTTTGGAAGTTTGGTCAGGGGTTTAATCAAAAATTATAATAAAATCCCAAAAACACAATGAGTAAATGTTTTCTAATTTTTAAATTTAACTGTTTGTATCATTTTTAAAAAAAACGTAATTATTACATTCTTGTAAGGGCAATTTTTACACTCGTACTTCTTAGAAATTGAATTTAAATTATACAAATCAAAAGTTTTATAATAAATAATCCCAAAAAAGCAAATGGTACATGTGTCTATATAGCTGAATTGAACGTTGATATTCTTACCAATCGTAGTTTTACTTTGAAGGACAATTAGTTACTTGCGAAATTTGGAAGTATTGAAATGTTGGTATAAACCAAAAGTAATATAAAATTACCCCCAAAAAAGACAAAAGAGTAACATGTGTTCAAAATTTGCTAATTGAAATGTTGTCATCATTCTTAAGCAAATCGTGTTATTTTTAAATTTTTGAAGGACAATTATTACTTTTTCCCTTTTGAAATTGAAATGAGGAAAAACAATCAAAAGTTATAATAAATATATCCCAAAACGACAAATGAGAAAATTTTTAATAGCTGAATTAACTGTTTCATCATTTTAAGAAAACGTATTATTACATTTTGTTAGGAAAATTTTTTTACTGTACTCTTAGATATTGAATTTTTAGGATCAATAAAGTTTTTAAAATTAAAACCCAAAAAAAGACAAAAAGTAACAGTGTTTATATGCTGAATGGGAAATTTGGTTTATCATTTTTAACAATTGAGTTTACATTTTTTAGGCAATTTGTTTTCGTTTTTTTGAAGTATTGGGTGAGGATAACAAAATTTTTT
>JARBHB010000297.1:0-16067 GCA_029891345.1 Dryococelus australis
GCCATTACAGTAGCACCAATAAGTGTCTCACCCGTTCCTTCATCGTAAACGGTTCCTCTTATCCCCTTGTTGGGCTAATGCTGGTGTAGCAGCCATTAGGAGTAAAAACAAAAAACTTAAGTAAAACTTGTTCATATAGTTAATCAATTAATATCTCTCGAGTGTGTGATTTGTCTTATTGGAATGCTTTCAAAAAAATAGCTTGATCGCCACTAGGACGATCAAGCCAAATTTTATTTAATCTTTTATTAGTTACCAGGCCCTCAGTTGAAGTAGAAGCCCAAGTCCAAGCGAATGCTGAAAGGTCAGCACCAACACCTGAGTAGGGGTTGCAGCGGCAGTTACGCCAGTAGGAATAGTTCCTGAAACGTAATCTGCAAGTGAACTACCAGCAGGAATATCTAGCTCAATACCAGTGAAAGTGGTTAAGAAAGTTACATCTGTATCATCTGACTCAGTTCTGTTGATGTCTTGATCGGCAGAGATACCAGTAATGAAGATGTTAGATAACGTTGCTTTAGTGTTGTTATCTACATTGATTAGATCTGTTGCCTTACGGTCACCAACAGTAGCTACAACTGTACCTTTAGTAATTGTATGGTTTCCATTAATGTAAGTACCTTCTGGTCCATCTAACTCAAAGCAATGAGCTTCTGCAGTATTTGGAGCAATAACTACGAAGTTTTCTAATTTTCCATTCCAAGCTTGATCAGTGTCAATACCGTCATCATTGATGTTCCACACAACTGCATTAGTTACGCTTCCCAGTACCACCGAAGAACTCAATTCCATCGTCTTGGTTAGAACAACTTCTACGTTAGAGATAGTAGTTCCAGAACCAACACCACCAAGAGTTAAACATTGATTTCGTTTCCAGAACCGATGTTTGAACCTCCGTGTCTGATAGAGATGTAAGTGATAGTACCAGAGTTATCTTCGTCATCAGAACCACCGTAAAGGCCATTAGTATCTGAAGTAGGATTACCATCAATTTGAACTTCGCTAAGTTGAGCACCGCTCGTTTTGTTTTTAGTTGAGATTTTAGCTTTACCAAGGATGATAACACCACCCCAAAGACCGCTTACATCAGAAGCAAGGTTAGGGCTAGCAAAGTTGCCAGCAGCAATATCTTCTGGAGAAATTTCGTCAGCAATTGAAGTTGAAGATTGATTGGCATTGCTGCCTCACCTGCAGCATTTAATGTACCACCTCTTGCTACAAGAAGAGCAGTAGCGTTTAGCACCAGACCTGCCTGACCTTTTACTACAACACCTTTTTCGATGTTCAAAACAGCACCATCCAATACAGTAATTCTACCTGCAAGAATGTATGTTTTTCCAGTCTCCCAAGTAAACGGTACCTGTAATATTTGAAGAAACAGTTACAGTAGTAGCTTCGGCCTCTACAGTAAGTACAACTGTGATGTCGTCAGAGTTACCTTCAGCATCATTAACAGTAAGTTCTACATACCACCACCAGCAGTAGTTCCTTCGAACTCTACTATAATAGTTCCAGAAGTGTCGCCAGTATTTAGGTCAGTGATAACTTCTGCATTACCATTGGTTCCAGTAGCTGTAGAGCTAGCAAACACACCAGGCACAGTAATATCAAATGAAAGTTGAATTTTTTTCTCCTACTGTTACAGAAGAAGGGTTGGTAGCAACAGCAGCTATAGTTGGAGCAGCAGCAGATGGCGTAGGCTCGTCATCTGAACATGCAGCTACAACCAAAATAAGAGCCGCGGCTACAAATAGGTTGATTAAACGTTTAACAGAGTTTTTAAATGTCTTTGATTAGGTTTAAAATTTGACACAAAAAAACCCGTTTGCGCTCAGAAAGCGTTTACGCCTTTGTTAAGAATAGTTGTCATTCCGTTTATTAAAAGTTATTGTATTAACGGAATGTTAACTGCGGAATTAATGGTTGATAGGAATCTTTTTAAGCAGCTTTTCTATGATTTGCTCGGTAGAAATACCATCTGCTTCAGCCTCATAATTAAGGATAATTCTGTGGTTCAACACATTTAGTGGCTATTTCCTTAATGTCTTCTGGTAATACGTAATCTCTCTGATTAAAGAAGGCAATGGCTTTTGCAGCAAGGTTTAAGTTAATACTTGCTCTTGGAGAAGCTCCAAACTGCATGTAGTAGGCTTCATCGTTTAGGCCATACTCTTTTGGATTTCTGGTAGCAAAGATTAACTCTATTATATACTTCTCTAAAGATTCAGAAATAGAACTTGGTTTACCTCTTCTCTTATAGAGAATATATCTTCTTTAGTAAGGAGTGTTTCTAGTGATGGCTGAAAGTTCATGTTGGACATTCTACGCATTACCTCCCGCTCTTCTTGTTTAGAAGGATAGTCAACCTTTACTTTCAGCATAAATCTATCTATCTGTGCTTCTGGTAGGCTTGTAAGTTCCTTCTTGATCTACCGGGTTTTGCGTTGCCAGTACAAGGAATGGTCTATCTAACTTATAGCTTGTTTCGCCAATGGTTACCGTTTTTCTCCTGCATAGCCTCTAGCAATGCAGATTGCACTTTGGCAGGCGCACGGTTTTTCCTCATCGGCTAAAATTACGTTGGAGAAGATTGGTCCTTTCTTTACTTCAAACTCTGCCTTCTTTGATTGTAAATCATTGTACCAATCAATCGGCAGGTAAAAGGTCTGGAGTAAACTGAATTCTCTGAAAGTCTAAATGAAGTACATCGGCTAGTGTATTTACCGTTAGGGTTTTGGCAATACCCGGAACACCTTTAACAAGATGTGTCCGTTGGTGAATAAACCAACCATAAGTCTATTAACCATGTAGCTCTGGCCGACAACTATTTTGCCTACCTCTGCTGCTACTCTGTTGATTTTTTCCTGATGCTCTTTTTTAAGTTCTTGAGAAACTGCCTCTTCCATGATCTTATGCTTAATGCGCGCTAAAATAAAGAATTACCTTAAACCACATACATTATACTTATATGAGTGATCAATGTTGTTGGTTTTTAGGTAAGACAATGACAAATATGCTATAAATGACTTACATTGAGAAACCACTGATTTCATTTAACAACAATTAACAGCGAAAAAAATTAGAAATTTTTTCTAATCAATAGATCAGAATTTTGCTGTTCACTCCTTAATTAATCCTAGCATACTGATCTCGTCCCTTTTGTATTTCACATTTTCATTTTTGTTGCCTGAATAAGCTTAACCCTATAAGTGTTTTTAGGTAAAATACTGAGAGAAGAAAAATTGTATAATTTCATATTGTCCCACCAAGTAGGTCTATTGCTAATACTTCCTCAAAACTATAATTTCGATAGTAGCCAAGCTATTTGTAATGTAATTAGGAATTACTAAACTGTCAATGACATCGCCTAAACAGTCGTATAGTTGGATTATTTTGCTATTCATCATGCTATTGATGATTGGTGGTGGCGAGCTATATGCTCAGTGTACTAACTCTTGCCTGTTATAATAGTGTAAACCGTCAACGCTGTGTTGGGGTGATTAATGTAAGTGTAACTGGTGAGGTCCTTTTACTATGTGTGGGAAGACAGTGGGGGAGCTGTGGTAGGAAATTCGTTTGTCGTCTCCGGTTTAACACTGGAAATTTACGGTTACAATTACAGATGTAGATGGAGCGTTGAACGGCTACTTATCCGATTACCCAATCCGCCAAACCTTAACGGATCTGTAGTAGTGAACGATGTTACCTGCAGGGGCGATGCTGATGCTCAGGTGGTGGTTACTATGAAACAACGGAAACCCAGATTACTCATGGGAGCTCTTTAATGGAGTGGGGGCATCTATAGGCATGGTTCTGCGCCTCCTTTTCAACCACAATTACGCTTAAATGGACTTGGTGTAGATAATTACACCTTAACAGTTACCGATGACAACGGATTGTACTGGAAATATTACCTTTTCAGTTACTGAACAGCAGATTTTTTAGGGTTCTCTATAGGATCTTCTACTGATGCCACCTGTTTTAACTCAACAGACGGTTCCATTTCTGCCACGGGTACTGGTGGTTGGGGGGAAAACTATGTCTACCAGTGGGAAAGGGTTTCAGATGGCGCTATTGTAGGAACAAGCGCAACAGTTACAGGTTTGGTCCAGGAGATTATCGTTTAGTCATCACCGACAGAAACGGAACGGTTGTACAATTACTACTCTATTCAAACCATTGGTTCCACCTCCTGAAATTGTACCTACCGCTGTGGTTAGTGATGCTCAATGTAATGGCGCTTCAGATGGTGCAATTAACCTCTTGTTACAGGAGGTGTTGGTCCTTATAGCTATAGTTGGTCTAATGGTGCAACAACTCAAGACATTTCGGGGTTAACAGCAGGAAGTTACACCGTCACAATTACGGATAATGCAGGCTGTTCTGATGTAAGTACTTTGTAGTAGGAGAGCCTGCGGTTCTAACCATCAATCCTAATGTAACTAATGTGGCGTGTTTTTGGTGACGCCACTGGTGTGATAGAGAGTAACGTCAGTGGAGGTACAGCTCCTTATAATTATGTCTGGGTCTAATGGAGTACCTCCGCTGATATTCTCTTCACTATCTGCAGGAACTTACGACCTCACCGTAACAGACCAAAATGCTGTTCAACAACCTTAAATAATATTACTGTTACTGAGCCAACATCGGCCTTATCTAAGCAAAGTGTGCTCTGACAGACCCTTCTTGTGCTGGCTATAATGATGGTTTCCGTCACTATTACTATGCAAGGAGGTATGCTCCTTATTCGTACTCTTGGTCTAATGGAGATAATACCGCAACAGCTACTAACCTTAAGCTGGTTTACATACCGTAACGTTACTGATAATACTGGATGTACATTTTCAGAGACTTTCACCCTGACAGATCCGCCATCAATTACAGTGAGTTCTAGTTTAACAGAGCCTACTTGTAACGGAGCTGCCGATGGAGAAATTACTGTTTCAGCTTCAAACGGAACCGCCCCATACATTTATAATTGGAGTACTGGAGATACTGGTCCTACCATTAGCGGGCTTATTGCAGGAACATTATACCGTTACCGTTACCGATCAGAATGGTGCAGGGTGTACAGTGGTAGAAAACCATTAACCTTGGCCAGCCAGCTGTTTTAAATGACAATGCTACGGTAAATGATATTTCATGTAATGGAGCCAATGATGGAAGCATATTTCTTGCAGTAACAGGTGGAACAGGGCCATATAGTTATTCATGGAGTAACGGGGCTACCCTAACAATATCTCTGGTTTTAAGTGCAGGGCCTTACTCTGTTACTATAGGAAGATGACAACGGCTGTACAATTGTTCGCATTTATACTATTGTAGACCCCGGCCATTGGAGTATCTCATACCCAAGTAGATATTCTTTGTAAAGGAGCGTTCACTGGCGAAATAGACATTACCCCATCTGGAGGAACCGCCCCATATACCTACTCATGGTCTAAAAGGAAGTATGCTCAAGACTTAGTGAATGTGGCCGCTGGTAGTTACCCGTAAGGGTAACCGATGATGAAGGTTGCTTTGTGGATTTAACAGTTACACTTACTGAGCCAGCTACTGTTATGAACTTGTCTGGTACAGAAAACCGATGGAACATGTGCTGGATCGAATAATGGGTCTATAGACCTAAGTGTTTACTGGAGGAACCGCCCCATATACCTATTTGTGGAATACAGGAGCTACTTCCGAAGATATTTTGGACTTGCGCCAGGTAATTACTCTGTTACTGTAGAAGATGCAGGAGGTTGTGTTAAGTCTATTGGGTTTACTATTTCCGAGCCATCTCCAATAACTGTCTCCAAAACACTTAGCAATGTTACTTGTAACGGAAAGCTGATGGAACCATAAGCCTTTCAGTAGGTGGAGGAACAGGTTCTTATACCTACAGTTGGGCAGATGATGGAAGCATTACCCTAAAGATAGAACGGGAAAATTAGGGCCAGGCAACTATACCATTACGGTTAGAAGATGCCAGTGGTGTCTCTATGTTGAGTCTTTCAACATTACGGAGCCAGACAATTTTGTCCTCAAACGGCAAACACAACTCAAGTTATTGTTTTGGTGAAAGTACGGGGTCATAGATCTTGCGATAAGCGGAGGATCGACCCCGTATACTTTTTTATGGTCTAATGGCGCACTAACCGAAGACCTACCATATTTCCTGCAGGTAATTATTAGTAACCATAACAGATGCTAAAGGGTGTATGACTCTAAGTCGTTCACCATTACAGAGCAGCAAGTGCTCTTTCAGTTACGAATTCAGTAAGCCAAATTACCTGTAAATGGTGCTGCAGATGGGCTATTAACCTAATGTTTCTGGAGGCTCACTCCTTATTCTTATAACTGGTCTCATGGTTGTACAGCGAAGATCTAAGTAATCTTTCTGCCGGAAATTTACATTTAGTAGTAACTGATGATAAAGGGTGTACTTATACCGAAAGCTTCCTTATAACAGACCCTCAGTGCTTCACACTGTCTGAGGTTCTTACAGATGTAGACTGTAATGGAGCTGCGAATGGCACAATTGATATTACTGTAGGTGGGAGGGGAAGGTCCTTACACTTTTGCTTGGAGCAATGGTGCAACTACGGAAGACCTTACCAATCTAGGTCCAGGAAGCTATTCAGTAACTGTAACAGATGTTAAGGGGTTTGTACTATTTAGCGATAGTTTTTACTATCAGCCAGCAACAGCTTTAGGATTTAGCTATACTTCTGTGATGTTTCTTGTTTTGGTTTTTCAGATGGCGCTATCGATATCACTGTTATGGTGGTACAGCCCATACAAACTACAGCTGGTCTAATGGTGAGATAACAGAAGATATTAATTTGCACTTTCAGTCGGTGACTTTATACTGTAACAGTTACAGTTTTTAAAACGGATGTACCTTTCAGCAGACTATTGCCATAACTAAACCCGGCTGCCCCCTTTCGACACTGGAATTGCCACCGACATCAGTTGTTTGGTGGAAGCGATGGAAGAATTGATTGAACCCTGCAGGAGGAACAGCCCCATATACTTATTCATGGAGTAATGGAGCTACTACTAAAGACATTTCGGGCTTGGTAGATGGTAACTATCAGGTCACCATTACAGATGACAAATACTGTAGCATAACCAAGAGCTTTACCATTAGTATGCCTCCTGCCATGTTGGCCTCTGGCACACAAACCAACATTCTTTGCAACGGAGATGCTACTGGTCCCATTGATTTAAAAATGTTTCTGGAGGAACTACTCCTATATACCTATACATGGAGTAATGGAGCCACTACTCAGACTTGAGCAATTAAACAGAAGGTAATTATCAGGTAACTATTTAGATGCTTCTGGCTGTACACTGGTCAGAAACTTCACCATAACCGAGCCATTGGCACTTTGGTGGGCGAAAATGTTCAGGATGTTTCTTGCTTTGGGCGTGTCAGATGGTTTCATAGACTCTCTGTTTCTGGAGGAATAGCGCCTTACAGTTATTCTTGGTCTAATGGTGCTTCCACTCAGACCTTTTCAATATTTCGGGAGGAAATTACTCTGTAGACATTACAGGGCGGAATGGTGCGTCACTACAAAGAATTACACCATTGCAGAGCCTGCTAGTGCCTTAGGAGTAACGGGTATGTAACAGATGAAAATTGCTTTGGAGACAGTCAGGGTGCTATTTCTCTCACCGTTACTGGAGGTACTGCCCCATATTCATACAGTTGGAACCATGGCCCTACACAAAAGATGTGGTGGCTTGGGAAAAAGGAGCTTACCAAGTAACAGTAACAGATAACAGCGGATGTTCAGTGACTACCAACTATACGGTATCAGGCCCAGATGCCTTGCAGCTTTCCGCAGTACCTACTCAAATTGACTGTAATGGAGCGGCCAATGGAGAGTTAGATGTTACCGTGTTAGGAGGAACCGCCCCATATACTTATACATGGAGTAACGGAGTTTCAGTAGGAGATATCAATAACCTTGTCCAGGTAATTATTCTCTCACTGTTATGATGATAATGGTGTACCATCTCTGGTAGTTTTGGGCAATCACGCAGCCGCTGGCTATTTCAATTGGTCAGTATCACTACAGACGTAAGCTGTTTTGGTGCTTTGATGGTGCTATTGATGTTACGGTTTCTGGCGGAAATTTCTCCATATACCTATAGTTGGTCCAATGGTGAAATACACAAGATTTAAATGGAATTTTGGAGGGAATTATACCTTAACCGTTACAGATGCCACCGGTTGTGTTTTTCGGGAATTACACCCTGGTAGGCCTTCCGCAGCTCTTACGGTCAATGGTAGTGTATCTGATGAAATATGCTTTGGAGATAATCAAGGTGCTGTTAGCCTTACCGTAGCTGGAGGTATGTCCTTATACCTATAGCTGGAAAATGGTGCCACCAAAGATATTGCTGGTTTAGGCACGGGCACTTATCAAGTTACGGTTCTGATGCTATGGCTGCTTTGTTCAAACCAATTTCACCGTTGGTGGCCCTGCAGCTTTAGCTACTACTTCGTCACTAACCAATGTTTCATGTAACGGGGCCACGGATGGGAGCTATTGATAATTACTCCAAAGGGGGTACTGCTCCTTATTATTCAGCTGGTCTAACGGAGCCACTACTGAAGATATTACTGGTTTAGGTCCTGGCAATTATTCGGTGACTATCACAGGGATGATAATGGTTGTGCATTAACCGAAATTTTACCATTACGCAACCTAACAGCTATCGGTATTACTTCTTCCAAGGCCGATGTAACTTGCTTTGGCGCTGGTGATGGTTCAATTTCAGTAAGTGTAATTGGAGGAACATTACCTTATACTTACAGCTGGTCTAACGGGCAGACTACTTAAAAAAAAATCTCTTGGCCTTCAGGAGGAAGCACACGTTACCGTAAAGATGGAAACCTTGTAATTACCTTAACGTGTTGTAACAAACCTACAAAACCATTAGCTGAACAGGTATTGTCACCGATGAAACTGTTTTGGAGATAGCCAAGGCGCAATTGATCTAACGGTTTTTCGGGAGGTACTGCCCCAATTCATACAGTTGGAACCACGGGCCGAGGGGCCAAGATGTAACTGGTTTAGTAGAGGGACATCAGGTAACTTAAACGATGCCAATGGTTGTTCGTGGTAGAGGCTTTGTAGTATAGGTCCAGATGCCTTGCAACTTTCAGCAATTACCCAAGCGATTGTAAGGAGCCGCAAATGGCGAATGGACGTAACTTTTTAGGGGGTACGCACCATACCTTACAGCTGGGCAATGGTCTACCAACGAAGTTTCAGGGCTCACCCCCAATAATTAAACCTTCCGTAACCGTGCTAACGGTTGTACAGTTGTCAGGCAGTTGGACAATCCTAACCGTGGCCATTTGGTAGGAGAAAATATAACCGATGTGGTTTTTGGGAGAGGGTGATGGAGCTATCATTTTAACCTTTCTGGAGGCGTTGGTGCTTTACTTACTTTTGGTCAACTGGGCCACCACTCAAGATTTTTGGGGCTATCGGGAGGTACTTTCTGTTACCTTTACCGATGCTAACAGTTGTGGTTTCCTTTTTCAACTATCGGTAAATAAAACCAACAGCAACTCTTTTCAGTATCAGGCGCGTTTTGTGAATTATGCTTTGGCGATCGAAGGACAATTACGTTGACAGTTGGTGGGTGGTACAGGACCCTTATCCCTACCTATGGGACCAATGGGCCTACTTCGAAGATGTCAGCAAAATTTGGCCAGAGGTAATTATGAAGTTATCGTAATGAGCCAATGGTGTTCAGAAACTGCCAATTTTACCGTGGTGGTCCAACAGCACTTCAGCTTTAGCAGTAATTCAGATTTAATTGCAAGGAGCCGCAAATGGGCCATTGATGTTCCGTTACTGGTGGTTCAGGACCTTATACTTATTATGGAACATTGGCGCCACCCAGAAGATTTTCGGGGTCTTAGTCCAGGTAACCGATCATTAACTGTAACCGATGCTAAGGTTGTACAGTGTCAGGCAGTGGACAATCACTCAACCGCTGGCCTTTCGGTAGGGAAAATATAACTGATGTGGCATTTTTTGGGAAAGGGGTAATGGACTATGATTTAACCGTTTTGGAGGGTTGGAGGTATACTTATTATGGTCAACTGGTGTACAATCAAAGATATTTCCGGGCTTTTTGGTGTAACTATTTCTTTTACAATTACCGATGCTAACAGTTTGTTTCCGTTTCAACTACACAGTAAATGAACCAACAGAACCTTTCGTATCGGCTCTGTTTTGAGAATTATGCTTTGGCGATTCGCAAGGACAATTACGTGACAGCTGGGTGGTGGTAAGGACCCATACTTAATATGGGACCATGGGCCCTACTTCCAAAGTGTCGCAATTTGGCCAGAGGTTATTATGAAGTTATCGTAAACTGATGCCAATGGGTTCAGAAAGCCAATTTTACGTGGTGGCCCAACAGCACTTCAGCTTTCAGCGTAACAACTCAGATTAATTGCAATGGGCTGCAAATGGAGCCATTGATGTTACCGTTATGGTGGTTAGGACCTTATTTATCTATGGAAAAGGAGCCACCCAGAAGATATTTGGGTCTTAGTCCAGTTAACCGTCTTAACTGTAACCGATGAACGGTTTACCGTGTGGCAGTTGGACAATCACAACCCTTAGTAGTATCTGTAAGCAGAACTATTCAATGTCACATGCTTTTGGCGCTTCCGATGGCGCTATCGACTTAAGCGTTTCGGGGGGATTACACCTTATAGCTATGGGCTAAGGTGCACAAACTCAAGATATTTTTTTGGGCTTGGGAGGTACGTATTCTGTTACCATTACTGATGGTATGGCTGCCTAGCTGAAGAGTATGTTGTTTCAGAACCTTCGGGCTTTGTCTATTTCTGGACAGTCACAAAAAAACTGCTAGGAATAATAAGGGTATTAGCTTGAACGTAACCGGAGGTTACTGCTCCATATTCTTACAGTTGGAATCAAGGTTTTCCCTAACAAAAGAAATTTGGTTAGGCCAAGGTGTTACCAAGTAACAGTAACCGATGCCAATGGCTGCTTTGTACAGAGTGACTTTACGGTGTCTGGCCTGCAGTTCTTTCCGCAACAGGCTCAACCACCCAAGTTTGTGTAAGGAAGTAGCAGTGGTGCAAATCGATATTGAGGTAGTCGGGGGTACTTCGCCATATACCTTCGCGTGGGGTCAATGGCGAAATCTCGAAGACCTCTCCGGCTTGAGCCCTGGGCAATTGCTGTGGTAATTACCGATGCCAATGGTTGCAGCATTTCCAAAATTAACTCCATTACTCAGCCTAACGCTTGGGAAAAATTTCTCATTACCGTCCCGAGTAGATTGCTTCGGAGCAAAAATGGAGCTTTTCAGTAAATGTAGTAGGGGCACCTTGCCATACACCTATTCAGGTCTAATGGAGCTACGGTGAAACATTTCATCTCTGGAGGTGGTTTTATGATATAAACGGTTACCGTGGTAATGGCTGCTCACTTTTCAAACCATTATAGTTGAAGAGCCAGCACGCTTTATCTCTGAATGCAAATGTTACTGATGAATTGTGTTTTGGAGACAATCAAGGTGCTATAGACTTGACCGTTACAGGAGGTTCTGCACCTTATTACCTTCCAATGGAATAATGGTTTCTTCTAGCGAAGATATCTCGGTTTTTAAGAAAGCGGTACTACTTGGTAACGTGACCGATAAAAACGGCCCGCTCTATTTCAGAAAACGTATACTGTTAGTAGCCCTAACATGCTTTCCGTCAGTGGAGCTGTATCTCCCATTTCTTGTAACAGTTGCCGATGATGGACACTGGATTATTACTGTTACAGGAGGCACGGGTCCATATACCTACTCTGGGAATCACGGAGAAAACTACTGAAGATCTGACACAAACCTAAGTCCTGGTACTTATGTGCTTACGGTTACTGATGCCAACGGTTGTATTGCTGCTGGTAATTGGGACATTAACTGAACCACTTCCTCTTACCATTAATCATGTGAAAGAAGATGTTACCTGCTTTGGTGCCGATGGACGGATATATCAACCTCACTGTGTCTGGTGGCACACTTCCTTACACTTATGCTTGGAGTAACGGAGCGACAGGAAAAGACCTTACTGGTTTAGCAGGTGGTACTTTTGAGGGAACTATTACTGATGCTAGAGGCTGTCAGCAGGTAAAGCAGATAGTTGTGAATGCCCCAACTGCAGCACTTTCTGCCACACCAACCATTGTAGGACGCATTGTGTAATGGCTTGCCAACAGGCGAAGTTCAGTTGGCTGTTGCTGGCGGGAACTACACCATATAGTTACCAATGTCTAAACGGCTCTAATCAGCGAGATTTGAAGAATGTTTTCGCAGGAAATTACGCTGTAAAATTACTGATGCCAAAGGCTGTAGTATAGTAGAAACTATACGGTTGGAGAACCAGATGAGCTAGACGTAACTTTTGACGTTACCAAAACTTCTTGCCAAGGCGATTTTGATGGAGCATTGCCGTTACTACTACTGGCGGAACAGCTCCTTACAACTACGTTTGGTCCTAACGGAAGTACCAGCAAAGTTTATCGAACATTGGAGGAGGCACCTATAACCTAACATTACTGATGCCAATGGCTTGTTCCATAACTCGCAGTGTAGAGGTAGGCGACTCTAAAGATCTGAGTGTGGAGGTTCAAAAAGCGGATGTACTCTGCAAGGGCGAAATCTACAGGGCAGATTTACTTAAATATTGCTGGCGGAACAGGTGTGTTGACATTAGTTGGAGCAATGGAAGTACTTCAGCCGTACTTGAAAACTTACCTGCTGGGGTTTATTCTTGCAACTGTTGCCCGATGCCAACAACTGTAGCACTTCCGTTACTGTGGTAATATCGGAGCCTTCGGAAGAATTGTCGCTAACTCTTTCAGACTATAAAGACCTTTTGTGTTATGGAGATGGACTCTGGTTTTATGAGAGCCAACCCCCAGGGAGGTGTTGCTCCTTACACATACCTTTGGAGCAATGGTGCAAGAACAGCCAGATTTCTAACCTGAAAGCAGGAACATATACCGTAAACAGTTACTGACGCCAATGGCTGTATAATTCAGTCTCAAGCTACCATTAACCAACCCGATAAGCCAATTACTATTTCGTCTCAAGGAAAGTTGAACTGAGCTGTAAAGGAGATAATGATGGCCGCATAGTAGTAGATGTTGAAGGAGGGTACAGGCTTTATGAATTTGTCTGGGTACAGGTGCCAGAACATCTTCTATTGAGAATTTGAGCGTTGGCGATTATACCCTTCGGGTTACCGATGCCAATGGCTGTGTTTCAAGAGCGGGTTTTCACCATTAATGAACCAGAAAGAACTAACTATTGAAGATGCTTTGGTCAATGAAAGTCAGTGTTATGACGATAGAAATGGATCCAAGAGCTAGATATTAGCGGAGGGGTGAGCCTTATTCATACCAGTGGTCTACAGGGGCAACCTCAAAAAAATTAATAGGTATTACGTCAGGAGACTATTCGGTACTTATTACCGATGCCAACGGTTGCCAGATTCAGGCAACTACACTTTAGATGAGCCGGCATTGTTTAGATGGAAGCCAACAATGACAGATATCAGTTGTATTGGAGCCAAGATGCCTCTTATTTCTCTCAATATTGAAGGAGGCATTGAGCCAGTGGCAATAAGGTGGAGCACAGGAGAATCTTCCGAAACCATTTCAGAATAGGCCCAGGAGAATATAACGTGCTAGTAACTGACGAATAAGGTTGTACCATCAGCAGGCGTTTCAATGTTATTGAAACCACTAGACCTCACTTTAGTGCCCTACATAGAAGATGCCACAAGGTGTAATGATTCCTAGAAGTGGAAGAGTAAATGTTATTGTTTCTGGCGGTACTGAGCCATACACTTATCGTTGGTCTAATGGTGCTACTACTTCAGAGATTACCGATGTATTGCCAGGCACCTATGTAGTACGAGTAAGAGATAGATATAACTGCGAAGTTCAGGGTACTTACACTGTTCTTCAGCCAGAACCACTTCAAATAGGGCTAAGTTACTGACCTACATAGATTGCGAAAAACCGCATTGCGGGCATGTTGGTAAGGCCAATGTAAAAGGTGGTGTTGGCAAACTACCGATACGAGTGGTCTAAAGGCAATAGTGTTAACAGTGAAGTGCTAATGACCGAGCCTGGAAGGCTAACATTGAAGTGTTTGACGATAGAGGCTGCTAACCAGCAAAAACTCTATAGATATAGATGTTCCAGAGCTAGGCGTGGCCGATTTTGATACAATGCAGAACTATTGATCGCACTGGAGACTTAGCCTCTAATGACCCTGTCAGCTTCTTCGATTTATCCGAAGGCGAGGTTATTGATTGGCATTGGGATTTTGGAGATGGCTTCGACTCAGATGATTGATCCTATCACACCTATGATGCACCAGGTACTTACATAGTTCGCTTAGTAGTAACGATAGAAACAGGATGCGAAACCGAGAAAGTATCTGTGTTAGAAATTACCGAAGGCTATAAAAGTAATTGTGCCGAATGCCCTTCACCCCAAATGGAGATGGGAAATAATGACTTCTTCAGGCCTAGAATGCTCCGGCTTGGTCAAGTCTAAGCTTATCATCTAATAACACTTGGGGCGAAGTAAATATTCAGCACCGATGATATTGAAACCAAAGGATGGGATGGGCACCATCAAAAGGCCGCAAGGCGGAAAATGGAAACAAGTATACAAAATAAATTGGCCCTCAGCTTCAACGGTTTGAAAGTTGAACGAGAAGGCATTTTCGCGCTAATCAACTGACAAGCCTATGAAAAAAAAATTTTACTCGCAGCAACCTTTATTTTAGCATTATTAGATGCAGTAGAACTTAAGGCACAAGATCCTCAGTTTTCACAATTCTATGCCTCGCCTTTATATCTGAACCCAGCACTCACAGGTTCTGCCGATAGAGGTAGAGTTGGGGTGAACTACAGAAATCAATGGCCATCTCTTCTCATTCCTTTACCACAACTTCCGCCTATCTCGACTATTTTTCTAAGGCAAGCCGAAGTGGTGTGGGGAATTATATTCAACGAGGCACAGAGAAGGTTTTTTAGACTTTCGTTCACAGAAATTGGAGGCTTGTATTCCTACAAAATTAGAGGTTTCTTCTGGTTTGATTTTACGAACTGGCGTCCAGCTCTCCTACTTTCAAAAAGACTTGAACTTTGAAGATCTAGTCTTCGGAAATCAAATTGATATTGTAATGGGCAGGTTTATGGCCTAGTGGTGAGGTATTCGAAAAGGGGGCGAAGGTCGATTTTATGATGCCTCAGCTGGTGCGCTTTTGTATACCAAACTTAGCTTGGATAGGCTTTCTACACACCATATCAATGAGCCCAACCGTCATTTATAGACCAAGAAGAGTAGGCTTTTCAAGAAAGTACTCTATACAGCAGGGTATAAGCTTATGTTTGCCAAGGGCAGAAGGCTAAGAACCGTGGCTTATCAGTTTCAGGGGCGTTTCGGCCACTTTTGCGGTGAACTACAAAAAGCAAGGTGGTTCAACCAACTCGATGCGGAGGTACAACTATATTTTCAACCCTTGGTAATAGGTGGCTGGTACAGAGGAATTCCAATTCAAAGTGTTAATAAGGTTTTCAAGAATGAATCGATTAATTGCGCTTGTAGGCCTAGAGTTTAAACGCAAACCTTTCTTTTGCATACAGTTATGACTTTACGGTTTCTCGCTTAGCAGGAGCTACGGGAGGAGCACATGAATTTTTCTCTCACCCTCACTTTGGCAAGGTGGTAAAGCGCACCAGACGAGATACCATTTTTGCTTGTTTTAAATACTAAAAGAATAGTTGATCTTTCAATCGTTGTCATTATTTGATAGATTAAAGGAAAAATTAAAACTATTCAATGATGCGCAAACCAGAGATAATCTTCGCTCTCTTTCTTGCCCTTTGCATTTTTGCTTGTTCAGGTAAGAAAGAACCGTACGTTTTTGGCGGGTAAGGTGGGTTAATACCGAGCAGATTCTTTGTTTATTCAATTACCTGTAGACGGTAAATTTTTTATCGA
>JARBHB010000298.1:0-16053 GCA_029891345.1 Dryococelus australis
CAGCACGGGATAACACACAGCCGGAGGAAAATCATCGTTGTTCCGCCGTGTCGCAGGCTCCATTGCCTGCCAGGACGACGTGGTCGCACTGCTTGTCAGCTGATCGCGTATCCCGCGCATTGAATGCGCCGCGACGCTCGTACTATTTTTGTCCACATCAGCCACGTACGATTAAAAGTATTGCATGCTGCAGTTACGTTACTGCACAGAATTTTCCGTCACTCGCGGCACTTTGATCCAGGAACAAGTTTCGCAAGAAAAATTTACAACAGACCGGCACACGTCTGCGGTGGCGAGGGCGTAGCTTTAAATTGCGTAACGTATTGATAAACGTGCAGTCTTTACACCAAGCTAGCAGCTTCATACTTGTACGTTACGCGCAAACCATTCCAGCCCGAGACTGCCTTCATTGGTATATCGTCTCCCACCATTCTGTACTGGTCGAGCGGCGCGTGGAGCTTCGCGCACTACATAAGCTCCGTGCAGCGGACGTCAGCCGACTAGCCTAGCCAGTGCCGCGCCACGCCACGTGTAGCGTACCTGGCAGCGATCGCCCTAACAACTCCATATACTGCGTACGTTACAACCAAGCAATATTTGAAATATAACGAGCTAACATAATTATACAATAAGAAAATTGTATTAATAAATTCTAAAAAATATCAAATATCCCAATACAGTGTATAATACCTAAATTGCAAAATAATAATCGGCGTGTCAATTAAAAAATAGATAGAATAAAAGTACTATTCACTCGCGCCACGGCAACCAACTGTTGCCAACCTTGTATAAACTTGTATGACTTGGTTGCATTTCAAGATGTGAGAGCTATACCATTGGACATTGACCTTAAGCGTTTGGATAATGGTTCAGCTGTAGAAACAACTATGCGCAATAACAACGTATCTTGGCACAAGGACTGCTACCTCAAATTAAATAATACCCAGTTGGAAAGAGCAAGAAAGAGGAAATCATGTGGATCTGTACCAGGAGCAAGCTCCCCTGTAAAGACGAGGCGAATAGCTGATCCAGAGATACCCTGTACTTGCCTATTCTGTGATGGCTCCGCAACAAGGCAATTGCCATTACACGTAGCTTTAACTGATGAAATTGACGAAAGAGTGCGCAGTGGAGCTACTCTCTTGCGGGACACTAAAATCCTGTGTAAAATCGCCATACAAGGTATGGCCCCACTTAACGATAGATATAATTATATATGATTAACAAGGTTTTACAACCAAGTGAGAAAAGCTGAAAAAATTTCAGACTGTGGAGAAAAGGCCTTGAAGAATGAGCAGTTGGAGTGTATCGCTTCAGCCGATATTATTGCATCCATGAAGGAGGAAGAAGAGAATTGCAGAAGTCGCACCAGTAATCAAAATGTTGGATATTTGTATAATTTACGAGAAGCGCCTTAGAGAATTTAACCTTGAAACAAAGTTTCATTCCACTAGACTCAGATGTCGCATTCTAGATATGTGCCCTGACCTTGAAGCATGGGGAAAACAAGAAAAAGAATGGATGTTGGCATTCAAGCAGGATGTCGGTGCTGCAATGGATATATCCTGCCATAACTTTGACCTCGAAGTTTAAGATCTCGTAAAAGCTGCAGAAACAGTTCGCAAGGATATTTTCAAGCATGAAATAGATACTTTCCCCTAATATTTATTGACCTCAGGTCAAAGGGAAAGCATACCAGAGCCTTTGTTTGCACTAATTATCATTGTAAATGGTCCTTCAGTGACCGTAGATGAAAGAGAATCATCCAACAGAAATCAAGCAATACTCGGCATCGAACAATTGATTAGTTTCAGTACAGTAAAGAAAACCAGAAAAAAAAGGGATCGACTAGTACCCAAATACCAGGAAAGTCAGGAATATGCCCATACCTATGTATCTTGCTTCCAAGGTTCATTCAGAGACAAGGAAAAGTGAGTTAGTATACATTCTTTACAAGTTGGGTCTTGCCATTTCTTATGAACTTCTGAGATCTATTTCTACTGATATAGCTAATGAACTATGCTGTATATACTCTACTGAACAAGTGGTTTGTCCTCCAAACCTCAACACAGCATTGTTTACAACTGCTTGTGTAGATAACATAGACCACAATTCAAGCTCAAACACTGCCGAGAGTTCCCTGCACGGAACAGCTAATCCACTCATGAAACACCCTACGCGGGAAAAGTCAGGACACACCAGAGAAGCAGTCTCACAAAGATCCGGAACGTAGCCACCCTTCCTGTTTCCTATTCGATAGTACCTCCATGCTTTGTACCACTCCAAGTTTCAGAGAATCAAATAGCAGAACCAGAAGAAATTATTTTCCCACAACTAGAATCAGCCCCAAACTTTACAGAATACAAGTGGCTGGAACAAACTTTGAATCTAGGAGAGCGAATAAACTGGCTGCATATCAATCATCATTTAATCGCCTCATTCGGAAACCAATAAATACAATGTCAATGTTACTTTTATTCCTTGAGAGCTCCAATTTCCTGCCATGATGTTACATTCTATGAATGTTGTTACAGAATGTGTTAAATACCATAATCCCAACCAAACACTTGTGCTTGTTGGTGACCAGCCACTCTTTGCCCTGATGAAGCAAATTCAGTATTCTCTTCCCGAATAACATGGAGAAGATAAGTTCGTTGTGATGATGGGTGGACTACACATAGAAAAAGCTGATCTTCGCATGACTGGACACTGGCTTGAAGGCCGTGGGTGGGTCGAAATTATTACTCAAAGTGAAATTACGACAAATGGAAAAGCTGAAGGCGTGCTTAATGTTACGCACATCAAAAAGGCAAGGCACATACATGAAGTGACAGCAGCAGCATTGTTCTATCTACAAAACAGGGCTTTTGAAGAATATAGGGAGAGTGGTGATGGAACTGTGTCATCATTGAATGAGTGGAGACAAATAATGAGGAAAGAGCAGCCTATGTTCAAATATTGGGTCACAGTATTAAACATTGAGATTCACATTCTCTCTTTGGTTCGCTCCTCCCGAGAAGCAAACTTCCATCTATATATCAATACTCTGATCCAACTCGCCCCATGGTTCTTTGTCCTAGATCATACAAACTATGCACGTTGGTTGTGTGTGCACATCAGAGATGTGTTGCTGTTGAAAGAAAGAAACCCTGATATATATGATGCCTTCAAAAATGTTGCATTTGTCGTACGCAAAACAGAGCGATCATTCTCAGCGATTGCATTAGACCATGCACATGAAAGCGAATTCGTTTCTGAAATCTGTGGAGGCATTGTTGGTCTCACACAGAATATAGAAGAACTTCGCAGATTTATGGTGGTAGGTCCTGAGTTAGCACTAATGCTACATTTATTTGAAGAAAGGCATTGTTACAATAAGCCACAACTCAGGCACAATAAAGAACTTTTTTATGTAGAGAAAAATTCTCCAAAACATGTCGATTCCATAGTTTTAGCTGTTGATGTTGTAGGGAACCCTTTTGGTGTAACAAATGGAGACCTACATGGCCTGCATGACCATGTTGTAATGAGTGATAAGGTGGCAGCTTCGATAATGACAACTGAGAAGGAAGGACAGGAACAATTCCAGGATTTCGTGATGAAACGATTGGTATCTGTAGAAAATGAGATAATCGATCCGATAAAATGTAACAAATTTCCGACTTTCAAGAGGCCAGTAACTACATCAATGTCAAAAGAAAAAGTTCAAAAATTTTCCTTGAAAGAGATTGTGACCTTTTCAGCCATTTGTATATTGCCTGCCAAGAATGGGAGGGTAACCTGGATGAATTTTTTCTGCCATGAGAACAAACCTTAACCACATTAACTCTGTGCACATGGTTTTCCACGTGCATGCAACAAGGCCGATTTGATCAAGGCACTGCAGAACCACATACCCACATTGTTACCACCTTCGATGCCTTCAGTTGACTCAAAAATATTTGATGGAGCAACAGTTATTCATATGATCAAACCTGGTGATGCGCAGTCTTTTCAAGAATAAATACATAACAAGTACCTACCATATATGGAGAAAAGAAGAACTCTGTTCAGTGCATCGATGTTGTATGGGACATCTACAAAAGCGATAGCTTGAAGCAATGTACTCGAGTGAAGCGGGGCTCTGGACTTAGAATACGAGCAGCTTTAAATGCATGTCTTCCAAACAAGAGCAATTGGGAACAATATTTAAGGCTTGATGCTAACAAGGAAGAGCTTTTTGAACTTTTGGGAAGACACTATAACAATTGGAAGTGCAAATAAGGAGATGTACTCTACTTTAGGCAGCACAGTTATTTGTTCTTGAGACAGAATGGATATCGAGAGTATAAGCCCTTGCAATCATGAAGAGGCTGATACCCGCGTTTTCCTGCATGCTGCCGATGCTGCAAAGCTTGGACTTCCGAAAGTGCTTATTCGTGCCACCGACACTGATGTAGTAGTCATAGGAGTATCCATGTATCAAGATATGGGACTGTAAGAGCTCTGGATATCCTTCGGAAGTGGAATAAATCTTAGACACATTCCACTGCACGTGATGTCTAAATCATTGGGACCGACAAGAGCAAGAGGACTTTTGGCGATCCACGCAATGACTATTGTGACACCGTATCATCCTTCAGTGGAAGAGGTAAACTGAAAGCTTGAGATGCAAGGACAGCTTTTCCTGAGGCCACAGATGGCTTTGTTGCTATTTCCGAAGGAAATCTGGACTCTGTCATGGACAAGGTGGAGAAATTTGTAATCATTCTATACGACGGATCATGCGAAAAAAACACTGGCGAATGAGGCCAGAAGAGAAATATTCACAAAAAAGAAAAGAACGATGGAAATGATCTCTCCTACAGCAAACGCCTTGGTTCTTCAAGCAAAGAAAGCATGTTTCCAGACAAGAGTGTGGGTCCAATCTCTTCTGTCAGTACAGGATATTCCCAGTCCCGCTGATTGGGGTTGTCCAAGTCAACTGAAGGCTGGTGACCCACCTGGAAAACCTTACCTCTTATACTAGAATCAATACAATTGATTTCTTGTCGTTGCAAAAAAGGATGCAATGTAAGATGCAAGTGCGGTATGCAGAATTCGAAATGCACAGCCTTATGTGCTTGTGAGGATAATGTACATAATCAGTAAACAAGAATCACTTTTCTTGAAAAACTCTTTAAAACGATTGGTACCAGTCAGTTATTTTAACCTTAAAAGTGAAAGACAATAAATTATCTATAGTTCAACTACCTATATTCATGTTTCAAAAGTGCCCTTTACGTGAAAACAGTAGTGTTGAAGATATCGTGCTAATAAAATAATTTTATCTTATGTAACTACATCAAAGGCATCCTAAACATATTAAAAACGAAAAACCTTAAATTTTCTTAAATAAGTTTGTATAATTTGGTGTACACAAAGCAATAACTACAGTCTGCAAATTACTACAAGCAAGAAACCATCATACTAGCTAAACAAAATAAGCCATATCTTTACTTCTATTCATAATACAACATGTTTGAGCTCACCAAATTAAAGTATATTAAATTGTCTAACTTTTTGGTTTTAATTGTTTTCTTGTTAGAATGAGTCTTCAATTTATTTCATCTTGAGCAGAATTATTACAATTATTTTAATCAATATTCTTTACAATAGCTGAAAAAGTGTACGAAATATGAGCAAGATATGGTGATACGAAATGAAGAACAAACAATAAGCTTTAATTTTAAAAAATAAAATTGAAAATCGCATAATTAGAAGCTTAGATATGGCCGATTTTAAAAGTGAACTCGTCGCCATATTGAATTGGCCGCCATCTTGAACCTGCACTGTCGAAATCAATGTTTCCACCTCAAGAACTGTTCATGGGTGGTACCATTGACGTATGTTCCAAAGCTCACCTTTTAATCATAAAATGCATAGTTTAAAACCCTTACTACTGGACTACATGGTAAGTTCATGCGCACTTGTCTCGGGATCGAAAACATTCCCCCCTTTCTTTCCCCACAGAAGCATTTAGATGTCGACCCGTTATGTCAATCGCCTTGTAAACCTGCTAGGCAGTTTAATTTCATTAAAAAGCAGAGCTTAATGTAATTTTTTTTTATTAAACATTTTTTTTTTTAAAATTAAAAATATTAATATTAGCATCTTTTACAAGGTCCTACCTGGAATGCACTTTACAATAATTTTTATATGCTTCTCGTATATAGAAAATGACGTCTTAAAATTCGTAGATAAATATACGCACTGGCGATTCGTGTACTCTAGCAGGCGATGAAGGAACTATGTAGATGGCGGGCGAAGAAGGCGCGAAGAGGAAAAGGAAAGAAAGGAAGTGATGGAATGAGTGAGAGATAAGAGAGAAAGGAAGGAGAGAAAGAGATGGAGGAATGATAGAGAGAGGGAGACAAGAGAGGAAGGAAAGAGAGTAAGGAAAGAGAAAAAGGAAATGTAATGAGCGAGAGACACGAGAGAAAGTAAAGAGGGAATGAGATGGAATGGGAGAGAGAGAAAAGAGAAAAAGAAAGAGAGAAATCGATGGTAATGAGAGAGCGACATGAGAGAAAGGAAAGATAAAGAGAAGAAATGGGGAGACAAGAGAGAAAGGGAGTGACAGGAGAGAAAGTAAAGAGAGAAAAAATGGAACGAGAGAGACAAGACAGAATGATAGAGCATGAAAAAACAAGACGGGAAAATTGTATATTAGGGCTCGCTACTGCATGTTCTAGGGCTTGGGTTTTTTGAAGGAAAAAGGGAATTGTTAAGGGGAAGGAAAAAAAAAAAAATAGTGGAAAATGGCCGATATTGAGGGCAAAAAGGAAGTTTTTAGGGAAAAAGTGTAAATTCGAAGATGGCGGCCGGCGCCAAGCGCCACTCCTCGATCCTCCATTTTCTGGAGCTTACATTACCCTACTACTGAGTTCATTTCCAAGCTATATAATTTTATTAGAATGTATTAAAATGTATTAAAACTATAGATTTATATATTTAAACAAACGTCCGATTATAGAAAATCTTTATGTAATGTTTAGTGAAATCGCACGTACAATACGTCAGAAATACCACACTGTCACTACAACTACGATGTGTTTACATCCGCGCGAGCTGAGCGGTGGCTGAGCGATTAGCACGCTCGCCTCCCAACAAGGCGAACCGGGTTCAATACCCGGTCTGGTCACCAGAATTTCGCAAGTGGGAATCGTGCCGGATTCCCACTTGCGAAATTCAATCGCCTTTATCGGCTCTCACGAGACCTCGCTGTTCAGAGCTGCCCAAATCTTTTCACTCACTTCACCTCCGCGGGCATGAAGCATTGCCTATGTGCAAGGCATTGTATCGTCGGGTCTTATAACTTTGTGCGCATTTTCACAGGAAACCAAGCCTCCTAGGCACTTCGGGGGAAACTTTTCTGTTAAGCAGGACGTAATTTTCTCGTAAAACTTGGAGGGAAAAAGTTGAATGCGATTACAGGTGCGATTAGCCTATTAATTTAATGGTAGCAGGAGGTATGATGACCAGTTTGTCAATAGTGTGAAAATTTCGATAGCAATAAACGTTATCCAGAGCAGTGTAGTTTAATTCCACATCATTACTGAAATGTTGCCACATTGTAATTTCTAAACTATTTTCAAGGTGTATATTTCCCTTAGGAATTACGCCAGGCTATAAGTTGCATTTGTTTATGTCTACCTTATTTTCCACAAGGTATCACCTCCTGAAATATGTCGGGAGAGTTAACGAACAGATGTATTTAACTGCGTACCGTCAGAAACATAGTGTACTTTTTGGAAGTACACTAGAGAATATCTATTAACATATTTTATCCGTTATTTTACTATTGTTTTGAATTTGATCAAATATGTAAGAACTTTAATAGAATTCAATATCACTGCTGTCAGACCGGAATGACGGAACTAAGACGACTACAGGGGCTCTATGTGGGCATCGTGGGTTGGGGTTTAGTGTACCAGTGTGTGTGGAAATTGTTAACATTGTTGTCTATCGTTGATTTTCATACGCTGGGACTCGAACCAAGGATCTGACTTTGTAGTAGGAGGTAATGTACTAAACTAAAATTTTTACATGTCACTTTATGTTTTATATTTTATATGTGTAGACTATATAGTATGTGTTTATACAGAGCGTAATACTTAGGCGTAGTATCTACTAGACAGTAAATAAGATATAGTATGTTTTGTGCATAAACTATACGTCAATGTTAATGTCCTAATTATATTATACTGCAAACTTATTTTCATAAGTTGTTCATATGAAGGGCTTCATTGTATGATAGATGGTATCTTAAATTCTTCTGAACATGCACTATTATTGCCCATTATTTTATTACTTTTTCTTTACAGCTAACCGCCGAAATGCATTTGAATTCAAGGAGAACAACTTGTCTGACTATTATCCTGATGGAATGACCATCGACACGGAAGGAAAGCTATGGGTAGCTTGTTCAATGGTGGCCAGGTAAGATTATGCCTTCATGTAGTATAAATACATTAGAAAAGTTCAAAACCTATACTGTCGAAATAACGACACACAGAGCTACAGGTTTAACAATACTCTTAACGAAATATTAAAATTAATTTTACAACTCATTTATGCCAACTTCTAAAATGTTAATACAATATTACGCTTTGGATATTTTATTGTGCACGCGTTCCTTTACAGTGACGTCACAAAACGTTTGTAAGGGATACCGTAGACGAGGGCGGGGGGGGGGGGACAATTTTTATAATAGTCGATGTTATTCAAGGCGGAGATATTTCCGACTGCTAACCCGAGTCTGTTATGAAGTCACGTCCTGCACAGAAGCAATCGTAGTATTCTTCGTAAGGAATATTAATTTAACAATAGCAAAACGTAATATGAAAAACCAAGAAAAGCGAATTCTGATAGGAAGTAAATTTGTTTCTTCGGGTCGTAAAACACCTGCAGGCAGTATTTACGAGACGGCAATAAGTAAATTGAAACAAACAAATGTTCCTACAGAATTGCATGTTCATTTTCTAAATCTTGATGACAATAACACAGACCTAAAAAATTCCTGCTCTAATATTTTTGTTTGGGCAATGTATGTACAGTTATTCTTAAGACAAAATAGAGGGAGTAATTTTGAGGTATAAGTATAATAAAGGATTCCACATTGTCCCTGACACTATTTCAGTGGTGAATAAAAGTAGATAGGTAATGTTCCTTCGGGGACAATGGGGATTAGGGGAGTGGATCAATGACTCAGCCGCCATCTTGGAATTTCCCGTTTTCCCTCGAAATTTCCCTTTTCCCTTCAAAATCCGCAATTTTCCCCTTTAAATCACTTGAAGTTTCTCTTTTTTCCTTAAAAATTTTCCATTTTTCCTTAAAAATTTCCCATTATTCCCTCAAAACCCAATACTCTAGAACATGCAATAACAAGTCCAGAAATCCAATTTTCGAGTAATTTTTAAGATTTGTGGGAATTCCTTTATAATTGTAGGCTGTCATTCCGTCTTGTATTATCATGTTCTATAACCCCATCTTGTTCTTCATTTTCTGTAATTCTCTGTTGTCTTTATTTCATTCCATCTCTTTCTCTCTTTACTTTCTCTCTACGTACAATCTCAATGCAATTTAAAACAAATAAATTAAATACATTTTAAAACTGAATAATAAACACAGATTTATATTTGACGTGCCCTATGCATATAAAAAGTAATACGGTTACCAGAAATTAATCCAGGGGCAATGTCAACATCAGCAGGTTTATAAGTAGCAGGGTTCTATTTTTTGAGTGTTTTTGTAGTAATTTATTTTAATAAATTTTATACATAAAAATGTAATATTTTTCTTACCAACCCTATATCGTTGCGTAACTAGTCTGCTATAAATCGTTTTCGTTAAGAAAACCACTATGAACCAAATATATAAGCTAATCACTATGGTTATGACGAATTGAAACTTACATTCCTGGAGCTATAAATTATACTTGCAAACTGAATTTCACGAGCCTGCCTCATAAAAGTTATGAAATTATAATCGCATATGCCTATAAATATCTATAAATATCCCCTTACTTACAAGCCGACTTGCCAATAAATTTGGTCTGCTACATAATTATTTAAAAATAATATATAACAATATAAGCACATATTATTCTGAAAATATCGAAAGGTTTTTAATATAACATTTGATTTTAAAAGTTTTCAAATAATAAATACGATGAGGTTAATCTGATAAATGCTCTCCAATAAATGTGGTCATGAGCCACATATGCACTGATTAAAAAATTTATAACAAAAAGTTTATTAAATTAATATAATTGTACGAGGGAATTGCAATTTATTCGCTTGGACGCCGACTACTCAAAATTTAAGAATTACTGTTCGTGGTAGCTGTGTGATTCGAGAGGTCAGAGTGCCCGACTCCTACTCGAGAGGCCGTGGGTTGTAATCCCTGTCCTTCCATGACAATTTCATATATTTTTAATGTTAGCATATGTCATGTGAAAGTGTGAAATTTGCATAATTTAATCTATTTAAACTGATTTTGCATTATAAATACATTTTCAAAACATTTTACTGCATATATGTTTTTAAGATTTGGGCATTTTTCAAATGATAAATTAAATAAATTTATTTTAAATAATTATAATTATGTATAAATGCATGGATTCGTAGATGTCTGATTTATTTGACAAGGCTGCACAGCAGCTTATGTGCGATCACGTTCAGTTCACACGCGCTTGTCTCGGAGGTCTTTTACATTGGGCGCCAATTCTTCTGGAGGTTCCCTACATACGTCGCTTGCACTCTTCGCCTTTCATAACATGCGCGTCTGTCTCGCGCGCCTGATTGTGCGTGTGCGTGTGGTTGCAAGGCTAGACGGCTTAATTTAAAATTACATTTTTTTTTTCGTACAACAGTGACAACAAATTGGAGTAAATATAAAAAAAAATATCGATTGAATTGATTTTTAAAAAATAAAGTATTAAAATTCTAACATTTTCACAAGGTCCTGCCTGGAATGCACTATCGCTGTATGATTTCAGGGGGTCTGACGTACCATATATTTTATTTCGTGAAAAATGTATTTATATTGGAAGCATTCGAAGGTTTTATATACCTTCTTTTATATGGAAAATTAAATTTTTAAATTCGTAAATAATAATACACACTAACGATGCGCGTACTCTAGCAGGGGTCGTACGAGTGGGGGTTTCTATGCAATTGGAGGTTTTTTGTAGGAAAATCAATAAAAATCAGAAGAATTGAGACATATTAATTTAATTTTTAATTTTTTAAAATAATTTTTTTTGGGTCGCAGGTTTTTGTGAGGGGGATCAATACGTCCCGAAGTGGAAGGCCAATTATTTAAATTTTTATTAAAATAATTTTTCCCTATACACATGTTATTACATTTACTTATTTTAAGCCCTTTTCCAGCAATTGTCCCAATAGCGGAGTGGTTTAAGGCGTCTGCGTTCGATCCCGCCCTCCTCCAGACGATATTTTGAGCTCCGAAATAACAGTGCCCCCTAGAGGCCAACACTAGAACCAATATGGTGACCAAGCGAGAGCGACACCTGCGCCCTCTTGCAGGTGATGAAGGAACTACGTAGACGCTGGGCGAAGAAGGTGACAAGAGAGAAAGTGATGGAATGAGAGAGATACAAGAGAGAAAGAAAAGAGAGAAAGTGATGGAATGAGAGAGATACAAGACAGTAAGGAAAGAGAGAAAGAGATCGAATGAGAGAGACACAACAAGAAATGACAGAACGTGAAACACAAGACGGAATGATAGAGAATGAAAATACAAGAGGGCACGATAACCTAACGGTATTAAGGAAGCCCCACAAATCTTAAAAATATCTAGAAAATGGGCTTTTGTTGCTTACTACTGCATATTCTAATGGATGTTTTTTTTTTTAGGAGAAAACTAGACATTTCTAAGGAAAAATGGAAATTTTTAAGGAAAAGGGAAAATTTGAGTGTTCTTAAGGAAAAAATTGCCGATTTTGAAGGAAAACGGATTTTTTTTTTAGGGAAAAAAGGCAAATTCCAAGAAGGCGGCTGAGCCATTGAGCCACTCCCCTAATCCCCTATGTCCCTGAAGGAACATTCCCTATCTACTAATTAAATCAGCCTGGTTGTAGATTCAAGCGAAATATCGGCGTTAATGGCAATAAACGCTTAACAAATTTTGTTTGTTCCGATTACGAGTGAGTCCATAATGAGCGCTACCAAAGATTTATTACCATTAGTGAGAGGAAAATGGGACTCCACAAGAGAAAGCATAGTCTGTTTGCTGGTTTCTGGAAACAAATTTGGGGAGACAGATGCAGAGAAAATTCAGACGATAATACAGGAAAAATCTGCCTTCTGGAAACAGTATCCTTGAGAGAAAATACATTTTTAGAAACAGGGAGCGTGTTTGGTAAGACTCGGTCCAGCACAAGCAACGAAGATGTTCACCGCATCCGACATACAATCGAATGAAGTCCTAGGAAATCTGCACGACAAGGAGCAAGGGAGTTGGATATGCCTGTTTCAGCTGTTCCCAAGATTCTACGAAAAATATTACGACTGTGTGCGTACAAGGTTCAGCTTGCGCAGGCCATTCGACCAGATGACAGAATTAAAAGGATCGAGTTTGCAACTGACGTGATGAAGCGAATCGAGGGAAGTGAAGGATTCCTTAAAAGTATAATGTTCTCTGACGAAGCTAGCCTCCACGTTCCGGGAACATTGAATCGCCATAAATGCGCGTTTGGGGATCCAAGACCCCACATTGCCATCATGAATTGGAAGGAGATTCCCCTAAAGTGAATGTGTGATCCGGTGTTATGCACGATCGCGCCATCGGCTCCTTCTTTTCCGCTGAACATACATTCTCTGAGTCATTTACCTGGAAATGCTAGAAAACTTCGTGTTCCCTCAAATCGAAAAGCTTCAGCCCGAGATCATTTCGTAACAGGATGGAGCACCACCTCACTAGGGGTGTCATTTTGCATAGTGATTTGGACGAACACTTTTCGGGATGGTGAATCGGACGTAGAGGTCCGATTCCACGGCCCCCATGGTTACCCGACGTAACCCCGACAGATTACTTACTCTGGGGTTACGTTAAAGAATTTGAGTACAAGTAGAAGTGTTGAACATTCATGATTTGAAATACAGAATAACCAGGGCGATAGCGACTCTGTAGACATCGGTGTATTGGCCCGAACATGGGGAGAAATTGACTATCGTCTTGAAATTCCGTGCAACACAAGGAACACATACAAAAATCTACTTTTATGAAACTTTTTGCGTTTGTGTATTCACTGGTGCCACAATTTCATTTTTATTTTAATAAGTTTCCGATTTATTAGATAGTGAAATGTGTCAGGGACTTTATGGACAGCCTGTATATTATTCTTCAGAAAAAGATTTCGGAAAGAGACTGAAGATATCCTCTGTCAGGTTGTCTCTTGACATATCTACAGTTCAACAGAGACGTTCAAAACAAATAAGTGTATTACAGATTAAACACAAACTCCCATAAATCGACCGTGTCTGAAATTGAGGAATAAAACACATTGCCGACTTTTTACATTCATAAGTCGTAAATATTGAAATCCTGTTCTTCAGATCAAAACGTAGGTGTTGGTTGGCAATATTATAAGTAATTTACGTATACGATATCTCTGGGGACAGCTTACTGTAAATGAAGGTGAATTCAAGCTTTGTCAGGTTTGCGGACTCGAGCCAATCTTGTGGATTGCAATTACATCCACCCCCGCTGCTCTTCTTTTAAATATATTATTAACTTCTGTTACAACACTCTTGTTTCCATTCACTCTCATACAGCTACATTAGAACCACTATTTGTTAATTTTCATATTCTCTGCTCGTGAAACACTTTGGAAAAAAAAGTGTTGAGGGGGTGGGGAAAGGGGAGAAACCATGTGGGAAATGGTTCACTCCCAAAAACTTTTCTTCCTGTAAATTTTCTAAGTATCGAACAGGTAACTGGGTCGTTAGGAACCCTCATAACCATATAGTCTTTAGGCTATCTGTATGTCATAAGGCACAAACTGCCTTGCATTGCATATTCTTTGTCGCCTTATTATAATATTATAGTAACCAAACTTTTCTTACTTATCACTCAAGGAACGTGCACTTTACAAGTCTTTTCGGTTAAATTCATACTCTCTATTACCGAACCAAGAATCCATCATAATGTGTAAATTAACGTACGTCAGGTAGTTGCTCTTGGTGAAAAACATTTAGACATTTAATTGATACTTAATTTTATACAACAACTTTGTTCTTTCCTAAGCAAAACGAATGGCACTTGTGATTTATTTTTCCCTAATGATTAATTCATAACCATCCAGTTGCATGCATACGCCTGTACGCACATGCATACTGTACAGAGAATAAAGGCTGGTTACATTCATGACAGGAAAGACAGTGCAGTTATTCGAACTAGGAACCTCATACGTCACTTCGATAATTATATTAATGTTCTATAGGTAGTACTGACTGCTCTGTTTGGCTCACTGTACTAAACCATTACTTTTTTTTTCACAGAGTCAATACAAGTAACGAACCCATGCCCTTATCATACCGCTAACACAATTTAGTTTCACCAAAGACATAGATCTTCATTGCAGATTTGCTGGACTCGTCAATATTTGAGACTTACCAAAACTACAACACATATCGGATCAGTATTCTAAATTAACCTTAGACTTATTTAACTACCCTCATTCATAGCATGGAAGTTGTACTTTCCTTTGTTTTGTGTTCTTGTCTTTCGCAGATACCCCCTCGACTTTTTCCTTTTTTCCCAAAATTTTTGAACTCTAATCCTATGGTGAAACTTATATTATGTCCATAACTGCAGGGAAAACACGTGCTATATTTGCTTTTAACAACTTTTTTCCAAATTTCCAGGTTTTAAAGGCAGGGAGCCAGTAGGTTCAGGCCAAAATTTCTTTGGGTCGGGAGCCAGAAACAGGAGGCAAGGGGATTATATATTAATCTTTCTAATTAAATGGTTGCGAATTGAAAATTAAAATTAAGAGGGCAAACTGATAAGCCTGTCTTGCGTAATTAAAGGGAAATTAACGTGGTTAAAAAAATTGCTCAATTATGTTAGGGAAGGATAAATTTATAAGCGGGAGGGGGAAAATATTTATGACAGGGGGATTCTTTTTTTGATAAAAAAATACTAAAAAAAATATAATATAAACGATTTTATATATACATATTTTACATCATTACATATTAAAATTATGTTTATAATTGTTTTGTATGAATTCAAGAATTTGTATCCCAAGGGCAGACCGGTAGATGAAAGGCTATTAAAAGCCGATTTAATATTGTCCTTTCATTTGACACCAATGTCTGCAGTTAAGTGTACATTTCGCAAGCTTTGCACAAATTTTAATCGTAACAAAATTTTTATTAAAAGGGGTTTTCACAAACTGTATTGCAAAATTTTGAAATGCTCCCCTCATTTTAAGAAAAATTTTAAACGTAGCAATACTATAGGCTGTCACGGTAAAGTGAGCACTTTTTTAAGGCTCTTTCCAATGAATACCCCTAAAAACAAACTTAACTCCCCAGGCATTAAATTTTGATGGTGGTGAAATTTTTAAAACTGTGTTTATTTTCACATTGCAATGTTTAATTAAAAGCAGCAAATGGAAAATTTTTGGGGGAAAAAAAATTTAAATGGCCTTAAAAAGTTTTCCCCCTTTTCCGGGGAACAGCCATAACAAACTATTACGTTAAATTTTTAAAAATTTAAACTTGGAGATTTTTTGTTTTAAGTTAAAATTTTAAGGGATATGACTTTTGGATTTTCATAGCCCATGGTATCATTTTTTCCACTCTACCTAAAAAATTTGAGTATCTCTTAGTGAGCTGGTTTTTGATTGTTTTTAATTCTACATTTTTCTTTTGGGTTATGCTTAAATTTCCCCCCTCCATGATGTATCGAAACTTTTAGTGATCGCAGAAAACAGTAATTGGTTTTTTTTGCAAGTATGATTAGTAGGATCTTCTTCAAATAACACCTATAAAAACTTTG
>JARBHB010000299.1:0-16039 GCA_029891345.1 Dryococelus australis
CTAATTTAATTTTTACGATTTAAAACTACATTTTTTGATAGAAAAGTTCAATTGCTATTAGGGGAAAATTTTTTCATTTGTGTTTTGGGGGTTTTTTTATAAACTTAAGGGGTACACATTAATAATTTTTAAAAGAAATTAACTAATTTTTAAAATGAAAAACTTTTATTTTTTAATAAGAAAAACAGTTCAAATTTTGCTTTTGAAAAATTTTTTATTTTTTTTTGGGTTTTTTTATTCTAAAAATTAAATGGGTTCCACCTTTAAACTTTTTAAAAAAGAGACAATTGTTTTTACCAATTAAACACATTTTTTAAAATGGGAAAAATTAATTATTATAAAAAATGATCTCTTTTCTTTTTTTGGGGAAATTATTTTCCCAAAAAAATGAATCACATTTCTTTTAAAAGAAGCAAAAATTTAATTACCTTTTAAAAAATTAAAAAATGTTTTTAAAAAAATAAAATTTAATTTAAATTAGACCTTCTCTTAAAGCGTTTTTTAAAAAATTTTACAATTTTTTAATGGAAAGCCTAACTTAAAAACTTTTAAAAAAAAGAACAATTTTCCTTCCATTTTCTTTTTTTTTTTTTTTTTTTTTTTTTTTTTTTTTTTTTTTTTTTTTTTTTTTTTTTTTTTTTTTTTTTTTTTTTTTTTTTTTTTTTTTTTTTTTTTTTTTTTTTTTTTTTTTTTTTTTTTTTTTTTTTTTTTTTTTTTTTTTTTTAAAAAACTGATCTTTTGCGTTTTGGATATTTATACTAACTTAAAGTGGATGCTACCTTAAACTTTAAAAGAAGCATTACTAATTGTCTTACCAAGTATAACTACGATTTGTTAAAATGTGAACATTCAATTCAGTTAGAAACACATGATCTTTGTCGTTTTGGTTTTATTTATTACTAAACTTTAAGTGTATCTACATTAAACTTTAAAGACGCAGTAACAATGCCTTACCATGTAATACTACGATTTGCTAAAATGATAAAGTTCAATTCAGCTTATAAACACTGATCTATTTTCGTTTTTGGATATATTATTATTAAACTTAAAGTGTATGCTAATAATACTTTAAAGACGCAGTAACTAATTGTTTACCGAAGTATAACTACGATTGCTTAAAATGAGAAAATTCATTCAGCTATAGAACACATATCTATTTGTGTTTTGGGATATTTTATCAAACTTTAAGGTATGCCTACACTTCAACTTTAAAAAGCAGAACTAATTGTCTTACACATGTAATACTACGATTTGCTTAAAATGATGAAAATCAATTCAGCTAATAAAACATGATCTATTTGTCGTTTTGGATTTTTATTACTAAATTAAGTGGATGCTCACTTCAACTCTAAGAAAACAGTAACTATTGTCTACACATGTAATAACACGATTTCTAAATATAAAGTTCAATTCAGCTTAGTAAAACATGTTATTGTCGTTTTTGGAATATTATTACTAAACTTAAGTGGTTGCACACTAACTTTAAAAAAGCAGTACTATTTTCTTACACAAGTAATACAAAGATTTGTTAAAATGAAAAATTCATTCGCTTAGAGAAACATGTATCTTATTTTGTTTTGGATATTTTATTATAAACTTAAAGTGTACACATTCAACTTCAGAAGACGCAATAACTATTGTTTACACGATGTAATAACTACGATTGCTTAAGAATGTGACAAAGTTCATTCAGCTTAGACACATGTCTCATTTGTCGTTTTGGATATTTTTATTACTAACTTTAAGTGATCACATAAAAATTTAAGAACAGTACTATTGTCTTACAAATGTAATAACTCGATTTGCTTAAAATGATGAAAAGTTCAATTCAGTAATAGCCATTACTTATTGCGTTTTGGATATATTTATTACTAACTTTAAAGTGATGCCTACACTTCAATACTTTTAAGAAACATATATTGTCTTCACGATGTAATAACACGATTGCTTAAAATGTAAAGTCAATTCAGCAAAAAGAACAATGTCTATTTTCGTTTGGGTATATTTATTAAAACTTTAAAGTGATGCTACATTCAATCTCTAAGAAACAGTAATAAAGTCCTTACACGAATGTAATACCGATTTGCTAAAATGATGCAAGTTCAATTCAGCTAATAAACCATGTATTATTTTCGTTTTGGATATATTTTACTAAACTTAAAGTGTAGCTAATTAAAATCTTCTAAGAAGCAGTAACTATTGTTTACACAAGTATAACTACGTTTGCTTAAAATATGCAATGTTCATTCACTAAAAGACACAGTATCTATTTTCTTTTTGGGGTTTTTTATTATAATTTAATGTTAATACATTCATACTCTAGAAGACCGTAACTTTGTATTACAAAGGAATAACTCGATTTGTTAAAAATATGACAAAGTCAATTCACTTAAAACAGTATCTATTGTCGTTTTGGGATTTTTTACAACTTTAAAGTGTATGCCTACCTTCAATCTTTAAGAAAGCTTTAACTATTGTCTTACACGATGTAATACTACGATTTGCTTAAATGATAAAATAGTCAATTCGCTAATGAACACATGATCTATTTGTCGTTTTGGAATATTTATTACTAAACTTAAAGTGGTATGCCTACACTTCAAAACTTCTAAGAAGAACGCAGTAACTATTGTCCTTACACAATGTAATAACTACGATTGCTTAAAATGATGACAACAGTTCATTCAGCTTAGTAGACACATGATCTATTTGTCGTTTTTGGTTATATATTTATTACTAAACTTTAAAGTGGTATGCTAACTTAATCTTTAATAAGAACGCAGTAACTAATTGTCCTTACACAATGTAATAACTACGATTTGCTTAAAATGATGAAACAGTTCAATTCAGCTTAGTAGAACACATGTATCTTATTTGTCGTTTTTGGGATATATTTATTACTAAACTTTAAAGTGGTATGCCTACACTTCAATACTTCTAAGAAGACGCAATGTAACTATTGTTCTTCACACGATGTAATAACTACGATTTGCTTAAAAATGATGACAATAGTTCAATTCAGCTAATAGAACACATGTATCTCATTTGTCGTTTTGGGATATATTTATTACTAAACTTTAAAGTGGTATGCTACATTCAATACTTCTAAGAAGACGCATGTAATAATTGTCTTACACGAATGTAATACTACGATTTGCTTAAGATGATGACAATAGTTCAATCAGCTAATAAAACATGTATCTCATTTGTCGTTTTTGGATATATTTTTACTAAACTTAAATGGTATGCTACATTCAATACTTCTAAGAAGACGCAAGTAACTAATTGTTTTACACGAATGTAATAACTACGATTTGCTTAAGAATGATGACAAAGTTCAATCAGCTTATAGAACACATGCACTCTCATGTCGTTTTGAGATAAATTTATTACTAAACTTTAAAGTGGTATGCCTACACTTCAATACTCTAAGAAAAACCATGTAACTAATGTCCTTACACGAAGTAAAACTACGATTTGCTAAAAAGATACAATAGTTCAATTCAGCTAAATAGAACACATGTATCTCATTTGGTCGTTTTGGATATATTTATTACTAAACTTTAAATGGTATACTACATTCAATACTTCTAAGAAACCAGTAACTAATTGTCCTTACACGAATTAATAACTACATTTGCATTAAAATGATGACAATATTTCAATTCAGCTAAATAGAACACATGTATCTATTTGTTCGTTTTTGGATATATTTATTACTAAACTTTAAAGTGGTATGTACACTTTAAACTTCTAAGAAAACGCAGTACAATTGCCCTTTTCAAAATTTAAAACTACATTTTCTTAAATGAGACAAATTCAATCAGCTTAAACACATGATCTATTTGTCGTTTTGGATTATTTATTACTAAACTTAAGTGTATGCTACATTCAAACTTAGAAGAACCATAACTATTGTTTTAACGATGTAATAATACGATTTGCTAAAATGATGAAATAGTTAATTCAGTTAGCACATGTTTTATTGTCGTTTTGGGATATTTATTACTAACTTTAAGTGGTACACATTCAATTTAAAAGCAGTAACTAATTGTCTACAAATGTAATAACTCGATTCTTAAATGAGAAAGTTCAATTCACTAATAAACACATATCTATTGTCGTTTTTGGGTATATTATACTAAACTTAAGTGTATGCCTACACTTCAAACTTTAAGAAACATGTACTAATTGTTTACACGAATGTAATATACGATTTGTTAAATGATGAAAAGTTCAATTCAGTATAGAACACATGATCTATTTGTCGTTTTGGATATATTTTTACTAACTTAAAGTGGTATCACCTTAAACTTTAAAAGAACAATAACAATTTCTTACACGATGAATACTACATTGTTAAAATGATGAACAGTCATCATTGTAGAACCCTTTTATTTGTTTTTGGATTATTTATTAAAACTTAAAGTGTAGCCTACACTCAATCTTCTAAGAAAGCATGACTATTGCCTTAACCAATTAATACACGATTTGCTTAAATGATGACAAAGTTCATTCAGCTTAGAACACTGATCTATTGTCGTTTGGATATATTTATTACTAACTTTAAGGATCTACTTAAAATTAAAAACGCAGATATTGTCCTTACCGATGTAATACACGATTTGCTTAAATATGACAAAGTTCAATTCAGCTAATAGAACACAGTTCCATTTGTCTTTTTGGTAATTATTACTAAACTTTAATGGTATGCTCATTTAAATTTTAGAAACGCAGTAACTATTGTTACACATGTAATAACCGATTGCTTAAATGGACAATAGTTCAATTCAGTTAGAACACAGCATCTCATTTTCGTTTTGGGATATATTTATTACAAACTTTAAAGTGGATGCACATAATACTTTTTAAAGAACAGTAACTAATTTCTTACAGAATGTAATACTAGATTTGCTTAAATGATGAAAACAGTTAATTTAGTAGTAGAAACATGTATTTTGTCGTTTTGGATAATTTTTTTATAACTTTAAAGTGGTATGCTACATTCATCTTAAGGAACCGTAACTATTGTCCTACACAAATTTAAACTACGATTTGCTAAAATGATAATGTTCAATTCATATAAACATTATCTATTTGTCGTTTTGGATATATTATTACTAAACTTTAAAGGTTCTCACTAATATTTAAAAACGCAGTAACTAATTGTCTTACACGATGAATAACTACGATTGTAAATGAGAAAAGTTCAATTCAGCTAATAGAACACTGATCATTTCGTTTTGGATTATTATATAAACTTAAATGGTTTCCTACATTCAAACTTTAAAAGACGCAGTACTAATGCTTAACAGTAATACACATTTTAAAATGAGAAAGTTCATTACTATAGACCATGATCATTTGTCGTTTTGGATATATTATTTCTAAACTTAAATGTATGCTACATTAAACCTTTTAAAACGCAGTAATAATTGTCCTTACCAAGTATAAATCGATTTGCTAAAATGATGAAACAGTCATCACTAGTAAACACATGATCTATTTGTGTTTTTGGATATTTTATTACTAAACTTTAAAGTGGATGTAACTTAAACTTAAAGACGCAGTAACTATTGTCCTTCCGTTAATAATACGATTGCTAAAATGATGAAAATTCATTCAAATTTTGACAATGATCTATTGTCGTTTTTGTAATATTTATACAAACTTAAAGTGATGCTAATTAAACTTTAAAAGAACAGTAATAAATTGCCTTCACATGTAATAACACGTTTCTTAAAATGATGAAAGTTCAATCAGCTAAAACCATGATCTATTTGTCTTTTTGGGAAATTTTTATAAACTTAAAGTGGTATGCTACATTCAATATCTAAAAGTACCAGTTATTGTTTACACGATTAATACTAGTTGCTTAAGAATGATGAAATTTCAATCGCAAAAAAATTATCTCATTGTCGTTTTGGGATATTTTAAAATAACTTAATGGATCTACATTCAATACTTAAGAAGCCAGTAAAATTGTTTCAAGATAACTACGATTTGCTAAAATATGCAAAGTTCAATTCAGTATAAAACATGTACTATTTCTTTTGGATATTTTTACTAACTTAAGTTATCTATTCAAACTTCTAAGAAGACCATGTACTAATTGTCCTTACAATGTAAAACTACATTTGTTAAAATGATGACAAAGTCATTCACTATAGAAACATGATCTATTGTCTTTTGGGGTATATTATTACTAAACTTAATGTATGCTCACTTAATACTTTAAAAACGCAAACTAATTGTCCTACACGATGAATAACTACGATTTGCTTAAAATGAGACAAAGTTCATTCAGCTAATAGAACACATGACTCAATTGTCGTTTTGGATATATTTATTACTAAACTTTAAAGTGTATGACACATCAATACTTCTAGAAGACGCAGTAACTAATGTCTACACATTATAACTACGATTTTAAAATGAAACAAGTTCATAGCTAAAAACACATGATCTCATTGTCGTTTGAATTTTATTACAAACTTTAAATGTATGCACAATTCAATACTTCTAAGAAGACGCAGTAATAATTTCTTCACGAATTAATCACATTTCTTAAAATGTACAAAGTTCAATCAGCTATAGACACATGTACTCTATTTGTCGTTTTGGAATTTTTTTACTAAACTTTAAGTGGTATCTACATTCAAACTCTAAGAAACCATACAATTGTTTACAATGTATACTACGATTGCTTAAAATATACAACGTCATTCACTATAGAACACATGATCTCATTTGTCGTTTTGATATTTTATTACAAACTTAAGTGGATCTCACTTAATCTTAAAAGACCAGTAACTAATGTCTTCACATGAATACTACGATTTGCTAAAATGATGACACATTCAATTCAGCTATAGAACCTGTATCTATTTGTCGTTTGAATATTATACAAACTTAAAGTGTATGCACACTCAATACTTCTACACGAATGTAATAACTACGATTGCTTAAAAATGATGACAAGTTTCAATTCAGCTAAATAGAACACATGATCTATTGTCGTTTTTGAGATAATTTATTACTAAACTTTAAAGTGGATGACTACATTCAATACTTCTAAAAGACGCATAACTATTGTTTACACGAATGTAAACTACGATTTGCTTAAAATGATGCAAAGTTCAATTCAGCTGTAGACACATGTATCTATTTGTCGTTTTTGGATATTTTTATTACTAAATTTAATGTATAACTCATTCAATACATAAGAAGAACATGTAACTAATTGTCATTACAAAAATGTAATAACTTCGATTTGCTTAAGAATGATGACAATAGTTCAATTCAGCTAAATAGAACACATGTATCTATTTGTCGTTTTGGGATTATTTATTACTAAACTTTAAAGTGGTATGCTACACTTCAACTTCTTCTAAGAAACGCATGTATAATTGTCTTAACACGAATGTAATAACTAGATTTGCTTAAGAATGATGAAATAGTTCAATTCAGCTAAATAGAACACATGTATTCATTTGTCGTTTTGGGATATATTTATTACTAAACTTTAAAGTGGATGACTACATTATACTTCTAAGAAGTACAAGTAACTATATTGTTTACACGAATGTAATAACTACGATTTGCTTAAAATGATGTCAAAGTTCAATTCAGCTTATAGAACACATGTATTATTTGTCTTTTTGGGATATATTTATACTAAACTTTAAAGTGGTACTACATTCAATTCTCTAAGAAGCATGTAACTAATTGTCTTTACAGAATGTAATAACTACGATTTGCTTAAAATGATGACACAGTTCATTCAGCTAATAGAACACATTATCTTATTTGTCGTTTTTGGATATATTTATTACTAACTTTAAGTGTATGCTACATTCAATACTTCTAAAAGACGCAGTAACTATTGTCCTACACAATGTAATAACTACGATTTGCTTAAGAATGATGACAATAGTTCATTCAGCTTATAGAACACATGTATCATTTGTCGTTTTTGGATATATTTATTACTAAACTTTAAAGTGGTATGCCTACACTCATATTTAAGAAGAACGCAAGTAACTAATTGTTCTTACACGATGTAATACTACGATTGCTTTAAAATGATGACAAAGTCAATTCAGCTTATAGAACACATGTATCTATTGTCGTTTTGGGATATATTTATTACTAAACTTTAAAGTGGTATGCCTACATTCAAACTTCTAAGAAGAACGCATGTAACTAATGTCCTTACACAATGTAATACTACGATTTGCTTAAGAATGATGACAACAGTTCAATTCAGCTTAGTAGAACACATGATCTATTTGTCGTTTTTGGATTTTTTATTTTACTAAACTTTAAAGTGGTATGCTACACTTCAATACTTTAAAAGAACGCAAGTAACTAATTGTCCTTACACGATGTAATAACTACGATTTGCTTAAAAATGATGAAACAGTTCAATTCAGCTTAGTAAACACATGTATCTTATTTGTCGTTTTTGGGATATATTTATTACTAAACTTTAAAGTGGTATGCCTACACTCAATACTTTAAGAAGAACGCAGTACTAATTGTCTTACACGATGTAATAACTACGATTTGCTTAAAATGATGAAATAGTTCAATTCAGCAAATAGAACACATGTATCTATTTGTCGTTTTGGGATATATTTATTACTAAACTTTAAAGTGTATGCTACATTCAATACTTCTAAGAAGACGCAGTAACTAATTGTCCTTACACGATGTAATAACTACGATTTGTTAAAATGATGACAATAGTTCAATTCAGCTAAATAGAACACATGATCTCATTTGTCGTTTTTTGGATATATTTATTACTAAACTTAAGTGGTATGCTACACTTCAATACTTTAAGAAGAACGCAAGTAACTAATTGTCCTTACACGAATGTATACTACGATTTGCTTAAAATGATGACAACAGTTCAATTCAGCTTAGTAAACATGTATCTATTGTCGTTTTTGGGATATATTTATTACTAAACTTTAAAGTGGTATGCTACACTCAATACTTCTAGAAGAACATGTAACTAATTGTCCTTACACGGATGAATAACTACGATTTGCTTAAAATGATGACAATATTCAATTCAGCTAAATAGAACACATGTATCTCATTGTCGTTTTTGGGATATATTTATTACTAAACTTTAAAGTGGTATCAATTCAAACTTTAAGAAGAAAGAGTAATAATTGTCCTACAAATGTAATACTACGATTCTTAAATGATGACAAAGTTCAATTTAGCAATAGAACCCTGATCTATTTGTCGTTTTGGAATTTTTATAACTTAAAGTGATGCACATTAATCTTTAAAGACGCAGTACTAATTGTTTACGAATTAATAATACATTTGTTTAAAGAGAAAAAGTCAATCAGCTAATAGACCTGTATCTCATTTTCGTTTTTGGGATATTTTATTACTAAACTTAATTGTAACTAATTCAACTTAGAAACCATGTAACTATGTTTACCAAATTTAAAAACTACGATGCTTAAATGTGACACAGTTTAATTCAGCTAGTAAACACAGATCTATTTGTTTTTTGGGATAATTTATTACTAAACTTTAAAGTTATGCTACATTCAAACTTCTAAAGAACGCATGTAATAATTGTCCTTACACGGTGTAAACTACGATTGCTAAAAATGATGACAATAGTTCATTCCTAATAAACACATGATCCATTGCGTTTTTGGATATATTTATTATAAATTTAAAGTGGTATGCTACATTCAATACTTTAAAAGAAACCCAAATAACTATTGTTTACACAAGTAAAACTAATTTCTTAAAATGAGAAAATTCAATTCAGCTTATAAACAATTTCTATTGGTTTTTGGTATTTTATACTAAACTTAAAGGGTACTACATTCAAACTTAAGAAACCTGTTAATAATTGTCTTACAAGGATGTAATAACTACGATTGCTAAAAGATGCAAAGTTCATTTAGCTAATAGAACAATGATCTTTTGCGTTTTTGGTATTTTATTACAAATTTAAGGTTTTTGCCTACCTCAAACTTTAAAAAGCATGTACTATTGCTTACACGATGAATACTACGATTTGTTAAAATGATAAAAGTCATTCACTTAAACACATGATCTATTTCTTTTTGGATATTTTATACTAACTTAAAGTGATGCTAACTTCAAACTTTAAAAGAACAAGACTAATTGTCCTTACACGATGAATAACACGATTGCTAAAATGATGAAAAGTTAATTAGCTTAGAGAACAAAATTATTGTTTTTTGATATATTTATTACTAAACTTTAAAGTGGATGTACATTCAATTCTTTAAGAACAGAACTAATGTCTTACACATGTAATAACTACATTTGCTTAAAAGATGAAAGTTCAATTCGCTAATAGAACACATTATCATTTGTCTTTTTGGGATTATTTTTCTAAATTAAGTGGTAACTACAATTATTTAAAATAACGCAGTAATAATGTCCTTACACGAATGATAATACATTTCTAAAATGATGAAAAAAGTTCAATTCAGCTAATAGAAAATGTACATTGTCGTTTTGGATATATTTTTACTAAACTTTAAAGGGTATACTACATTCAATATTCTAGAAGAAGCAGTAACTAATTGTTTTACACGATGTAATACTCGTTTGCTTAAAATGAGACAAGTTCAATTCACTATAGAAACATGATCTATTGTTTTTGGGATAATTTATTACTAACTTAAAGTGGTATGCACATCATATTAGAAGAACAAGTACTATTGTTTTACGATGTAACTACGATTCTTAAATGTGACAAAGTTCATTCCTATAAAACATATCTATTTTCGTTTTGGGTAATTTATATAAACTTAAGTGGTATGCCTACCTTAATACTTTAAAAGAACGCTTAATTTTCTTACACAAGTATAATACTTTGCTTAAATGATGAAACAGTTAATTCATAGTGAACCAGATCTTTTGTCGTTTGGATATATTTATACAAATTAATGATGCTACACTTAATACTTTAAAGAACGCAAGACTAATTGTCCTTACACGATGTAATAATACGATTTGCTTAAAATGATGAAAGTTCAATTCAGCTAATAGAACCATGACTATTGTCTTTTTGGGATAATTTATATAAACTTTAAGTGTTGCTCATTCATACTTTTAAGAAGAACGCAGAACTAATTGTCTACACATGTAATAAATACATTTGCTTAAAATGATGACAATTTTAATTCATTATAGAACACATTCTCATTGTCGTTTTTGGAAATTTTTAAAACTTAATGGGGGGGGGTTAACTAAATTCTACATTCTTAAAGATGTCCATGTAAAAATGTTTATTCGGGAAATTTTATAACTTAAGTTTGCCCCTTAAATTTTGGCGTTCATTTTCCATTTACACAGTAAAATGAAACGTCATTCATTGTAAAAACATGTATCTTATTTTCGTTTTGGATATTTTATTACTAAATTTAAAGTGTATCTACACTCATACTTTAAGAAGAAAGCAGTAACTAATTCTTCCGATGTATAACTACGTTTTAAAATGAGAAAGTTCAATCAGTAATAGAACACATGATTATTTGCGTTTTTGGATATATTTATTATAAACTTTAAGTGTATGTAATTCAAACTTTAAGAAAGCTTTTGTCCTTACACAGTAATAACTCGATTTTTAAATGTGACAACGTTCAATTCAGCTATGAACAATGTTCATTGTGTTTTTGGATATATTTTACTAACTTTAAATGAGTTTAATTAATACTTTAAAAGACCAGTAATAATTGTTTACACGAGTAAACTACGATTGCTTAAAATGAGAAAGTCAATTCAGCTTAGAACCATGATCTATTTGTCTTTTGGATATATTATTACTAACTTTAATGTATGCTACATTATACTTTAGAACGCAGTAATAATTGTCCTTCACCAGTAATAACTACGATTTCTTAAAAATGAAAAAGTTAATTCAGCTAAAGAAACATTATCATTTGCGTTTTTGGAATATTATTACAACTTTAAAGTGGATGTACATCATACTTTAAGAAACGCGTAATAAATTTTCTTACACGATGAATACTACGATTTGCTAAAGATAATATTCATTCGCTAATAAAACATGACTATTGTCGTTTTTATATATTTATTACTAAACTTAAAGTGGTATGCTCACTCAAACTTTAAGAAAAACCAGTACAATTGCTTACAGAATTAATATCTACGATTTGTTAAAATGATGAAACATTCAATTCGCTTAGTAGAACACATGATCTATTGTCGTTTTATATATTATTATAAACTTAAAGTGGTATGCTCACTTAAAATTTTAAAAGACGCAAGTAACTAATTGTCTTAACGATGTAATTCTACATTTTTAAAATGTGAAACAGTTCAATTCAGCTATAGAACATGCTTATTGTCGTTTTTGGTAATTTATACAAATTTAAGTGTATCCTACACTTCAAATTTAAGAAGAACGCAGTACTAATTGTCTTACCGATGTAATACTACGATTTCTTTAAATGTGACAAAGTTCAATCACTATAAACACATACTATTGTCGTTTTTGGATATTTTAACTAAACTTAAATGGATGCACACTTAAACTTTAAAAACGAGACTAATTTCCTACACGAATGTAATAACACGATTTCTTAAATGAAACAGTTCATTCAGCTAGTAGAACACATGATCTTTGTTTTTTGGATATATTTTTACTAACTTTAAAGTGGTATGCTACACTTAATACTTAAAAGAACCAGTAATAATTGTCCTTACACATGTAATACTACGATTGCTTTAAAGATAAAAGTCATTCAGCTATAAACCTATCTATTTTCGTTTTGGAAAAATTTAATATATTAATTTAAAAATTTATTTTACAAAAACTTTTAAAGTTGTAAGGCTTTCACTTTTAAATACTTTTAATAATAACCAAAAAGTAATAATTGTCCTCACGAATGTAATACAGTTTGCTAAAAATGATGAAAGTTCAATTCAGTATAGAACACATGATTATTTGTCGTTTTGGATATTTATTACTAAACTTAAATGGGATCCTCACTCATACTTTAAGAAAGCAGTAACTAATTGTCTTACACGTTAATAACTACGATTTGCTTAAGAAAAGATGACAACATTCAATTCCGCTTAGAAAAACAAAATGCATCTCATTTTTCGTTTTTTTAGATATAAATATTATTCCAAACTTTAAAATGGGAAAGGCCAAAACTTAAATACTTTTTAAAAAAAGAACCCCAAGTAACTAATTTTTCCTTACAAAATGTAATAACTACGATTTGCTTTAAAAAAGATGAAAACAATTCAATTCAGCTTTGTAGAAACCCCTTTTATCTTATTTGTCGTTTTTGGGAATATTTATTACTAAACTTTAAAAATGGATGCCCACACTTCAAAAATTCTAAGAAGAACCCGTAACTAATTTTTCCCTTACACGGTGTAATAACTACATTTCTTAAAATGATGCAAAGTTCATTCAGCTAAATAGAACACATAAAATTTGTTTTTTTGGGGTATTTTTAATTTCTAAATTTAAAATGGTATGCCACACTTTAAAATTTTTAAGAAAAGCAAGAACTAATTGTCTTACCGAATGAAAAACTACGATTTTTAAAAATGATGACAAAGTTTTAATTCAGCTTAAAAAGAACACATGTATCTTATTTTTTGTTTTTGGGGTTATTTTATTACTAACTTTTAAATGGTATGCTACATTCAAAAATCAAAAGAACGCATGTAATAATTTTCCTTACACAATGTAATAACACGATTCTTAAAAAGATACAAAGTTCAATTCACTATAGAACAAACACCCTTTGTCGTTTTTTGGGAAAATATTTATTAAAAAAACTTTAAAGTGGAAAAGCTACAATTCAATATTTTTTAAAAAAACGCAAGTAACTAAATGTTTCAAAAATTAATAATCGTTTGCTTTAAAAAAGAGAAAAAAAGTTCAATTCACTTTTAGAACACATGATCTTATTTGTCTTTTTGGGGTATATTATTCTAAACTTTAAATGGGATGCACAATCAATACTTTTTAAAAATAAACCCGAACTAAATTCCTTAAAAATGTAATAAATAATTTGCTTAAAATGATAAAACATTCAAATTCGCTTTGTAAAACATTACTTATTGCCCTTTTTGGGGTAATTTTTTACTAAACTTTTAAAATGGGTATGCCCCACACTTCAATACTTTTAAGAAGAACGCATTAAATAATTTTTCCCCTTACACGGATGTAATAACTACGATTTGCTTAAAATGAGAAAAGTTCAATTCATTTAAAAGAACACAAGACCATTTTGCGTTTTTGGGGTAAATTTATTACAAACTTTAAAGTGGAAAGCCCCACCCAATATTTAAAAAGAACGAAGTAACTAATTGTTTTTACACGAAAGTAATACTACGATTTCTTTTTAATGATGACAAGTTCAATTCAGCTTATAGAACACATTATTATTTTTTTTGTTTTGAAAATATTTATTACTAAACTTAAAGGGTATGCCACACTTCAAAACTTCTAAGAAGAACGCATGTAACTAATTGCCTTTCAAACCCAATTAATAAATACGATTTGCTTTTTAAAAGAAAAGACAACATTCAATTAGCTTTGTAAACCATGACTTATTTGTCGTTTTTGGGATATATTTTATTAAATAAAATTTAAAGTGGTAGCCCACACTTAAAAACTTAAAAAACGCAGTAATAATTTGTCCTTACCCGGATGTAATAAACGATTTGCTTTAAAAAAGATGAAAATTCAATTCCCAAAAAAAAACACATGATCCATTTGTTTGTTTTTGGGGTAAATTTTTTTTACTAAACTTAAAGTGGGTTTTGCCTTCCTTCAATACTTTTAAGAAGAACGCAAGTAACTAATGTCTAAAACGGTGTAATAACAAAAGATTTGCTTAAAAAAGATTTACAATATTCAATTTTAGTTTAAAAAAACCATATCTCAATTTTTCGTTTTTGGGATATATTTATTACAAACTTTAAAATGGGATGCCCCACAACAATACTTTAAAAGAAACCCGTAATAATTGTCTTACACGAATGTAATAACACGATTTGCTTTAAAATGATGACAAAGTTCAAATCACTTTTAGAACACAAGTATCTCATTTTTCGTTTTTGGAAAAATTTTTTACTAAACTTTAAAGGGATGGCTACATTAATACTTTTAAAAGAAAGCAAGTAACTAATTGTTTTACACAATTAATAACACGATTTGCTTAAAAATGATGAAAAAATTTTAATTTAGCTTATAGAACACATGTTCTATTTGTCGTTTTTGGATATTTTAAAACTAAACTTTAAAATGGTATCCCACATCAATACTTTTTAAAAGAAAACCCGTAACTAATTGTTTTACCGAATGTAATACTACGATTTTCTTAATAATGATGCAACATTCAATTCAGCTTTGTAAACACATGTATCTTTTTGTCTTTTTGGATAATATTTATTACTAAAATTTTTGTGGGTATGCCTAAACTTTAAAACTTCTAAGAAGAACGCATGAACTAATTGTCCTACCGAAAGTAATAACTACGATTTGCTTAAAATATGACAAAGTTCAAATTTCCCCCAAAAACAAATGCACTCATTTTGTCTTTTGGAAAATATTTATTACTAAACTTTTAAAATGGAAAGGGCTCACTTAAAAAACTTTTTTAAAAAAACGCAAGTAAAAAAATTGTCTTTACAAATGTAATAACACATTTTCTTAAAAAAAGAAAAATTTCAATTCAGCTTAGTAAACCATGTAACTTTTTGTTTTTTTGGATATTTTATTACTAAACTTTAAGTGGTATGCCTACACTTTAAAAACTTTTAAGAAGAACGCATGTAACTAATTGTCCTTACCACGGATGTAAAAAAACAATTTGCTTAAAAATGATGACAATTGTTCAATTCACCCAAATAAACACATGATCTCATTTGTCGTTTTTTGGGTATTTTATTACTAAACTTTAAAGTGGATGCACAATTCAATACTTCTAAGAAGACGCAAAGTAATAATTGTTCCTTTCACAAGAAAAAA
>JARBHB010000030.1:0-66563 GCA_029891345.1 Dryococelus australis
AAAATAAGCTTTTTCAGGGAAAAGTAAAAATTTTTGGGTGGAAAAAAACCCAAAAAAATCCTGCAAAGGGGGACATGAAAACCCCCCATTTTTTTTTCATTTTGTTTTTGGCATAAATCCTTAAAAACATTTCAAACTTTTTACAATTTTCATTTTAGGGGCCACCAAAAAATTTTTTCCAAGGAAAAATTGGCCAAAAAGTTTAAAAATAACCGGGCTTAAAATTAAAAAATTAAAAAACCTTTTTATTTTTTTTTGGGTTCAAAAAACAAGGTTCAGGGTTTTTTTTTATTTGCAGCTTTGGGCCAAAATTTTTGCCAAAATAATGTGTTTCATGGTTTTAAAAGGGGAAATTTTTTAAAATTTAAAAAGGGGTTTTTGATGGAAAAAAAATTTTTTTTTTTTTTTTTTTTTTTTTTCCCCCCCGACCAATTTTTTTTGGGAAGCTTTTAAAAGAAAAAAAAATGCCCCTTATTAGCCCCAAAAATTTTTTAAAAAGGGTTTTTCATTTAAATTAAATTTTTGGGGAAAAGTTTCCCTTTTTTTATTTTTTGTTGTTTTCCTTAAAAAAGAAAACCTTTGGTTTTTTTGTTTTTTTTCCCCCTTTTGTTTTTTTTTTGGGGGGGGTGTAGTGGTTTTAAAATTTTTTTTACATTTAAATGCAAACCTCCCCATTTTTAATTAAATTGGGGGATGGCCCTTTTAAAAAGGGGGCCGTTTTTGGGTGGGGGGGGCCCGGGGTTTTTGGGGTTAAAACCTTTTCCCCAAACCGTTAAAAGGGGGGTGCCCCCCCTGCCTTTTTCCCAAAGGGGGAAAAAACGGGACCTTTCCTTGCAGTGGGCAGTTTTTCCCCCTTTGGCATGTCTTTGGGGTAGGGGGACCAAACAAAAACGCGGGGTGGACCTTTTCCAAAAAAACCCCTTTTTTAGGGCCCCCCCTCGGGTTTCTTTCCCCAAAAGATTGGGGCCCCCGGGGGATTGCGCTTTAATTTCCCTTTTCCCCCCGGGGCCCGGGGCCCGTGGGATTGGTTGGGCCGGGGGTTGGTTTTAAATTTCCCTTGGGTTTTTTTCACCCGGGGGCCCTCCCCAAACCCTTCCTGTGGCGCTTTTTTTCCACCTTTTTTCCCGGGGCCCTTGCCCACCCTTTGGGGCCCCGTCCAGTCATGTTGGGGTTATTCCTTGTTTGGCCAGCTGGATTGGCTTTGGGCCAAAAAAACAAATTTTTTCCAAATTTCCCTTTTGATTGAAAAGGGGCCCGCGCGTTGGTTTAAATTTTGGGTGACAACCGGGCCCGGGGCCCAAAAGGGCCCCCCGGGCCCAAAAGTAAGGGGAAAACCCGCCCGTTTTTAAACCAAAAAATGTGTTAAATGAATTGGCAGGCTGCCCGGGGAAAAACGCCCCCACCCGTTTGGGGGGGAGTTGAAAAGGAAACCCGGGGGCAGGGGGTGGCTCCCCACAAAGCAGAACAGCCCGCAAAATCGGAAAGGGAGGGGGAAACCCCAAGGAAAGGAAAAAATTTCTACGAAAAACGGGCCCCCCCCAAGGGGCGGGGCCCCCCCCCCCAAAGGGGGGGGTGGGGGGAAACCCCCAAAACGCTTTTAAACCCGGGGGCCTTGGCACGTTTTGTCTTTTTAGGGGAAAAATCCGGGGCCCCTAAACCCGAAAAAAAGCCAAAAGAAAATGTCCCTTTCCCCCAAGCTGCCCATTCCCCGCGCCCCGGGTTTAAGGGGGATTTTCACAGGACTTCAAAAAACTGACCTTGGCCCCTTCCAAGCCCCCGGGGGTTTTTTTTTGGGCCCCAAAGGGGAAAAGGGGAGGGGAAAGGGCCTACCTCGTTTGGGGGGTTTTTTAGGGACACAAAAACCGGTTTTGGGTTTTCCACGGGCCCCAAAAAAAGTCACCAATTTTTCATGGCCCCCAAAGGGCATTCCCCGCCCTTTTTCCCAGGCGCCCTACGGGGGGAGGGGGTTTTTCCCAGACCAAAAACCCCCGTTTATTCTTTTCCCCCTTCAAAAAAAAGAAAAAGAAAAAAAAAACGGGCCCCCTTTATGGGGGGCCCCCCAAAAATAACGGAAAAAAAAATTGAAAAGGGAAAAAAAAGTTTTGGGGGTTTTTAAAAAATTTTTTTTTTACAATTTTTTTTTTGTTTGACCAATTTTTTTTTTGGGGCCTTGCTGGGGAAATTTAAAAAAAAAATTAAAGAATTAAAAAATTAATTAAAAATTTCAATTGACAAAAATTTTCGCATTTTTTTTTGAGCGTGGTTTAAACCCCAAAAAAATTATTTGTTTTTTGTGTGTGGTTGGTGTTTTTGGGGGTTTTTGGGGTGGGGTGTGTTTGGGCCCTGATTTTATTTAAAGGGGGTCCCGGGAAAAATTTCAGAAGGAAAAAAAAAAAAATTTATAAAATAAAAACTTTTTTGTTTTTTGTGGGTTTTTTTTAAAGCAGGTTAAAACAATTTAAAAATGTAGGTTTTGGAAATAATGATAACGAAAAAACCCCCCAAAACCCCCCCCCCTTTTATTTTAAAAAATTTAAAATAAAAAAAATTAAAATTTTAAAATTTTTTATATTTTAAATATATATTATAAAAAATTTTTTTAGGAAAAAGGGGGGGAGGGGGGAGGGAAGGGGGGGGGGGGGGGGGACCCCCCCACACACAACCCCCTTTTGCATTTTTTTTATTTTTTTTTTTTTTTTTTTTATTTAGGGGTTTGGGGGGCAGCAAGGGGGGAAAATACCTTTCAGGTTTAAAAATTGGGTTTTGGGGCCCTTAGAAAGGGGGGCCGATAATGGAAAGCATTTTTTAACCCCCGCAGGCTCAAAGGCCTCTTCATTTTTTTCTTTTGGGAAGCAGTTTTTTCCTTTGGGCGATTTGCTCTTCGGGGCCCACTTTTCTTCTTTCGGTTTTTGGCGGCACGAGGTGTTTCTTGGGTTTGGAGGCTTGGGACACCTTTTTTTTCGCCTTCGAAAGGTGACTTTCTTTGGGCTTTCGGGAGTCGTTAAGCTGCTGCCTTTCTTTTTTCTTTTTCAGCTGTAGGTGTAAGCTTTCTTGACTGACCTTCTTGGTCAACTGCTGTTTTTCTTGGCCCACGGATCTCTTCTTCTTTTCCTTGGGGGGCAGGCAAAGCCCCTCGTTTCCCAACCAACAGTCTTGGGGCTGGTCAGGAGCACTGCCAGATCCAGATTGCCAGTTTAAAAGGGACCCTGAGGGCCCCCCTTCCCTTTCGTCTGGGATGGTTTCGCCGCTGGCTTACAGCTGGCCTTCAGGAAATTTTTTTTATGAAAAAGGTTGCCCAACTTCTCAGCAGCATCAACTTTGGTAGGTGGATTGCGACATACTTCTTTATGGCTTTGCAATGGAAGGACCCGCCCTCTTTCCCTTTTAAGGCTTTTTTATTTGCAGGAAACCTACCATCTCCGATGTGCGTGGGGTGTGCAGGCTTGGCTCGTGGGCTTCTTCGAGGCTTGCCTTTGCCTTTCTTTAGGGGGAGGGGGCCGCCTGGGGATGGGGGGCCCACTGCTGGTTGCTGTTTGCTGCTGTCCTGTGTGTCTTGCCATGATGTGCTTGATCGTTACTGAAACCTGGGCAAATTAGTAATGAGTGAAAAAATTCTTCCATTTTTCTGTTTACCCAATTTTTTTTGGTCCCGGGACCGATCGGAAAACTCTGGATTACCTCGCTAGCATGGGAAGCAGCGAAACTCGGGGACGATTGAAAAAGTAATATGCAAATGCTGGTTTTTCCACACTGCAATTTCGGACCCTTTAGGGATGTGGGAGTGGCCCGTAGTAAATATTCTTTAGGCAGGCACAGTTAAAAAGGTAAGTGTTTACCTGTGGCAAATGGGCATGGGCTCCCAAAGCTTAATTTCGTGGGCACTAGCTGGTAATGCTGAGTTGAAAGCGCGCACTCATCCACAAACATCCTCCACTCCCGCCCGCGGTTTTCCTGGGCTCCAGGAGGGCCACGGGAGTTGCATCGCCTGGGGGTTGGCAGTTTTGTTTAGGATGGCTTTGCGGACAGCCCTTCCTGCATTCCACTGCCCAAGTTTTGGGTGGGCCGTGTTTGCATTGCGTGAGCTGAAATTACAGCTATTTTGAATTTTTTACAGGTGGCGCCCAAAACAAAATCTTTTTCAATTGCAAAAAAGCTGTTCCCCACTATTTCAAGTGCATAATTTGTTGCTGGGAAAATGCTTGAAAAATAGTGAAAAGAAATGGTTCTGGTAACTTGAAGCATCATGTCGGCTGGTAAAACACGGGACAATAATAATTTGTACTTTGGTGGTATTCTGTAAGCTGAAAGAAAGGTTCATATATTTGTATAGAAAATTGTTGAAGGGCCCTTTCACATGTATCTGGGTCAGGACGATTGATTGCAGTATAGTAGAGAAAAAATTCTACTTGTATGTACAGTACATAAGGTGGGAAATAAGTATTCATTACTATGGCAACCAGTGTATCCCCTGATGGAACAGGCAAGCCACCATCATATCTTTACCCCGCAGTGTCCGCGGCAGCCAAAATGCCACTGCATGCTGCCTGTTTGCCTAGCAGGGGAAACATGGAGTTATACATTCTCAAGTGTTTGTATATCTTTTAAAACTGCATTTTTCCGTAAAAAAAAAATAAAAAAAGGCCTAGAGTGTTTTACTTTTAACACCATTGGGACGTATGTGTGTTACTTTTTTTGGAGAAACCAGGGCATTTACTGGCAATACTTCCCAGCTTTAAATTTTGTTTGGGTGGAATAGAGGAAACTTGTCACTGCATCCTTAACAATTGTAGTAAGCCACTCGTTAAAATATTTTATATTGCCTGTCAGATTACTTTTTCTCCAAAGAAGGACTAATGCAGTTTTTGCTGGGGTACGGAATTATTTTGCGGTGTGAAAATTGTTTACTGTCTTATCGCAAGGAAGCAATGCATGATGGTAAGAAAAAAAAAAAGTAGTTTGTTTCCACTATTTTTTCGTGAAGGGAAAACAGTCAAAAGCTGCTTGCCCTTGTTTCAATTTCTTGTAAGGGGGGACTGGTTACAGCAACATGTCATGATGTTTTACGGCCAACAGATATTTTCCTTTTTGTGCAGATGATGTAAGTGTTAGTATCATACTAACTGTAAAAGGGGTGTAAAGAAAATGTTAGGGGGGCAATGGGGTTTAATTTATGGAAATGATTAATGTTTCTTTATGTTGGATTCCTTGTAAGGGGGGGCGGACATGTTCTGTTGTAATAATTTTTTTTACAAACTATAAGCCATTCATGTTTAAAACTGAGGAACTTTTTAAAAGGCAAGTAAACAAAATGTATTAACCCCTAATAAAATTTTATTTTTATTGCCAGCCATTGACATTACAACCGTCTGTCTCTTATCGCAATGTTTTATAGGGAAAATAGTGGTGGAAAAGATAGGGCATTAATTTCAAAGGTATAAATTTTAGCAGGGGCTTTTATAAAATATTGCGCCACTTCACTGTGAATAGGCGATAAACAGCTATTGTCTGTCACCTAAAATTTCCGGACAAAACAAAACAGAAAACATTCCCCCCAACCCTCCGTCATACCAACCAACCGGAACTTCGTACCTCGGCCCCATTTAACCCTATTTTCATTCTTAAACTCTTTTCAAACTAGAGAACTACGAGGGACTTGCGGAGAGTATTAAAACTGCGAAGATGGTTTTTTTTTTTTTTTTTTTACAATCTAACTTATCAATTTTTTTTTTTTTAAGAAGGAAAAAAAGGTTTTTCGGGGGGGGGGGGGGGGGGGAGAGAAGGGGTGAGGGATATATTTTTCACACCGCTAATGTTATGATTGCTTTTCGTAAGATTATTTATAAACGGACGAGGTTTATTACTCACCACTTCGGGGCATATTTTTCAAAATAGGAAAAAAAAAAAAAAAAAAAAAAAAAAAAAAAATCAGTTTGCTAACCTACAACCCAAAAAAAATTTTGTGCGGTGTTTTCTGCAAGCTAGAAATATGCTGGTTGTAAAGAAAATTTATATTTATGTGTTATCTTGTATTATCGTAAAATAAATAATAATTAAAGAATCTCGTCCATATAAATAATCTGCATGGAAAGTAAAACACTGTTGTTATTTAATTACAACATATATTTTTTCATTCTATTGTTTTTCGAAGGTTTTTTATGTTGGCTATTTCTGCTGCTACTTTTGTTGTGGTAATGTCCGACAGTTTTTGTTTTATTAAGTTGCGGTGGACATAGTTTTTGTTGGTATTATTTTTAATAAGAAGATTACTAGAAAAAGTTTTTAATTTTCAAGGACCATTTTCACATAATTGAAAAAATTATGTGTTCGGTGGTTTTGTTTCATTCCCTGTTGGAAAGAAGGGAAGGAAAAGTGATCTTGTGGGGCAGCAGTTTCCCCAGTGTTTTACTTATGTAAAGAATGTGGGTTTGTGTGTGTGCTCGGGAAAAAAAAAAACGGGGATGCGAAAAGTGATATTTCCGGAATGTTCAATTGTATGCTGCGATGATACCCTGTGGAAACAAACCAGTGGCACAAATTAGCTGTTAAATTTTTTTATTTGAAATGTGTGCTAATGTTGGATGGTTAAGCGTTTAAACCCCTAGTAATTTTTTTTTTTGCGCAGGAGGGGTTTTGGGGGGGAATGGGGCTCAGGTCTTTGAGCGCAGCATACAGCAAAAAACTTGGTTTTTTCATTTTTAGAAGCATCTTTTTTGGTTGGCATGAAACAATTGTTGTAGTAGTGGAGTGTCCATTGTTTTGTATTGTGTGAAAAGAAAAATATATTTACTGTTAGGACATTTTTGTATCTGTGGCCAGAGCGGACCAATTGTAGAGGAGAAGTTACTCGTCCCACTGATTTTTCAAAGAAAACAGTTATGTATGTGTGTTGTGTTGTGTGCTTTTATGAATAATGTATTCAGGAGGGGGGACTGTTTTCACAAAACTGGTTTTTTTGAAAAAAGTTTTTGAATAAATTGTGTAGGACAAAAAAAATTATTATTTTTTTTTTCAGCAAATGTGCCGAAAAAATAGGGGGGGGTGGGAGAGGGTCAATTTGGTTTAGTGTTGGGGGGAAAAAAAAAAAAAAAAGAGGGGCAAATTATAAATTATTTATTCCCAAAATTTCACGGACGATTATTGAAAAAGAAATATCTGGGGCATTGTAAGGGGAAGGGCTATTGTGTTGTTTTTATTTACCAAGAGTTTCAGCACTTGCAATGTTAATTGTGGGGGGGGGGGGGGGGGGTGTGCTGTTCCACCACCAATTTCCCCTCCCCCCCCTACAACCCCCCACCAAATTATTTTTTTTTCCCACTACCTCCCAGGGCCATGGGACCCGCAAGAAAAAAATATCGAAAAAATGAAAAAGTAATGAAAAAAAGGGGTCCACCCAATCTAAAGTTTAACAAAAACCGGGGGGCCCGGACCCTTTTTTTTAACTTCGGTTGGACCCAGGGGGACGGAGAAACGGTGTTTTTTCAGGGGTGGGGTTATGGGCCGTTGGGGCGATTTTTTTTACTTTTGCTGTTGGTTTGTGGTAACCTTTTTTACTTGTTATGGGAAATAAGATGGGTAAAAAAAATCACTTGTAAATCCCCACTTGGGGTCGTGCCTTTGTTTGATTGGCTTATTTTGGAAAAGATGTGTTGGCATTCACTGGAAATTTTTAAAAATAGTGTGATTTTTAATTAGTTGACAATCCCTTTTGGTTTCCAATTACTTAAAATTTTGCCAACGGAGGAAAATTTACATACTTAAGTTAATTTTAAGGATATGGTTAAAGTGGTTTTTTTTATAAAAGGGGATATTTTGCCCACAGTGGTTTATTTTAATAATAAGGGGGATGTTTTTGGTTTAAGTGAAGAGGATTTGTTTTGGATTTTAAAAAAAAAAAACAGCAGGTGGGGGGGGGGAACATCGTTCGGAAAAATTGAAAACCCCAAATTTTTATTATTTTACGCCAAGATTATTTTTCACATATGATTTTAAAATACTTTGTTTTCCCAAAAAATAAACAAAATGTAAATTACCCAAAAAAAATTTCCACCGAAATTATTATGGGGGGGGTTGGGGGGGGGGACGGGCCCAAATTTTTTTTTTCCCCTTAAAAGGGGGGGGGCCATTTACAAAGAGTTATGGAGGGTTATCATGCAATTTTGTTGTTTTCAGCTGTTGCCCATTTGGGGTTTTTTGGGAGGGAAAGGGGGCGGGAACATTGGGGAGGGGGTTACTGTTCCCCCCCCTCCTTAAAAAGCATTTTTAAATTTTCTTTTCCCAACCCAGGGGAATCAAAAATATTACGAAATAAAAATTATAAAAAAAAAAACATTTTTTCTTAAAATTTTTGAAAGGGTGTATATATGTAATTTTTTCATAAACTCAAGTTTTAGGCAAAAATAATTTTTATTTGTTAGGCAAGGGGACAAGTAATAATTTGGTTTTGGGTTTTTCCCCGTTTTTATAATGAAAACATTGAGCAAAAAAAACCCTTTTTCCTCGGGGAACGGGGACCCCCCCCCCATGGCAAGTTTTGAAAACTGTGTTTAACAACCCTAAGAAAAATACACCAAAAGGGAAAGGGAAAAAAGGGGGCATTCACATTCGTGTTGGGCATTCCCAGGGGAAAAAAAAACCCAATTAAATCTGGTTTTTTTTTTAGATTTATTGTTGGTTTTTCCCATTCGAAATTTTTTTAAAAAATAATTTTTTCCCCCTCCCCCCTTTTTTAAAAAAAACCACTTATTTATAATTGTTTTTTTTTTTTTTTTTTTTTATGTTTAAGGGGAAAATTCCCCTGGGGTTTTTTTGGGAAATGGGGGGGGGGGGGGTTTGGGGGTGGGTGGGTGGGGGGGGGTGGTAAAAGGGCCGGGGGTAATTTTTTGGAAAATGTTAATTTTCCCAAGTAAAGCTGTAATAAAATTTGGTTTATTTTGCTGTTCCAACTTTTTGGGTTAAATAAAAAAAAGTGGTATAAAAAAATTGAGTTGCGGGGACCTAAAGTTTAAGCTAAGGGCAGGGGAGGGGGAAATATATTTTAACCCCCCACCCCTTTTTTTTTTTTTTTTTAAACCAAAAACCCGCTAGATTTAATTAGGGGAACTTGGGAAAAAATTTATTATTTTATTTTTTTTTCTCCCAGGGGGTTTTAATAGCCCATCTTTACCCACCCCCCCCCCCCCCTTCTTCCAAAAAAAAAAAAAAAAATTTTGGTTCCTTTAAATTCAAACAACGGGGGGGACACCCCAAAGGTTTTAAATTCCCAACGGGCATCTTTTTGGGGGGGGCGCGGGGTTGGGTTAGGGGCAGTGTTTCCGCGATTGTTTTTGTTTTGGATTTTTTATATTTTTTTTGTTTTTTGGGAAAAATAATTTAAAAAAAAAAAAATTAGTAAATTTTTAAAAATGGTTTGCCTTGAAATTGGTTTTTTGTTCTGCTGGAGAGGGGAGGGGCCGTTGGGGTTTTTGCGTTTTTTTTATTAGGGGAGGAAACCTTTGGTTGGGGTGTTGGCGGGGGGACGTTTTTACGTTTTTAATTTAAAAAATAACGTTTATTTTTTAGTGGCGCGGTGAGCTAGTAAAAAACTGAAAAATTAGGGGCGATTGAAAAATTTTATCAAGTGTTTTGTGGGTTTCTTTTACAATTATTTCCGTTTTTATGCAAGTGGATGGGGTTATCCAGTTTTTTTACCTTTCCCGAGTTTTTCCTGGGGTTTAGAGAGGGGGGGGGGCATGTTTTTTAAAAAACAAACCGGGTTTTCTTGGTGGGGGTTGCAATAAAAAAGGGGAACGGGTTGGGTTTTAGGCGTTTTTAAGGGCCTCGGAAAAACGGGTTTACTGTATTTTTAGGGAGGTTTTTTTATTTTTTAAAATTTATTGCGTTGAAATTCGGATTGAGAACAAATTGCTATTTTCGTTAAAGGGACGTAAGTAAACGGGTTTTTGGGGTATTTATTTTTTTTCCCCGGGATGGGGGTGTGGGGGCATTTTTTTGGCAATTGGGCCAAAAAATTTTTGCATATTTAAAAAGCTTAGGTTTTTTTTTTTAAAAGTAAAAGCCCCCGGTTGGCCCAAATTTTCCCAATTTTTTTTAAACAGGTCGGCTTAAAAAAAATGTTATTTTTCGAAAGGAAAAGTATTTTTTAATGCTTTGGGTTGGGGCCCAGGCATTAGGGACAAAAAATTCCATTATTAGTGGCTGTTTAATGGTAAAAGGAAAACCCCACTTTTGAGGGGGGCCCCCCCGCCCGCCCTACCTTAACTTTGTTTTTTTTTTTTTTTTTTTTTTATTTTTTTTTTTTTCCGCCCATTTGTTTTATTCCCTCTGCCCACATTTTTTAAAAAAAATTTATTTTTCCGATGTTAAATAAAATTTTATAATTCATGGGGTGTAAATTTTCCAACCATGACCTAAAAATAAAAAAATTTTAAATTTTAAAAAGGACCGATTTTTTTTTTTTTTTCCCCAAATTTAGGGGGGGGGGAAAGTGGGTTCAAAAATTGCTTCCAAATTTATCATGAAAAGCATTTTATGTAAAAAGATAGGGTTTTTTTTAAAAATTTTTAAAAAATATTTATTTTTGAAAAAAAAAGGTGGTTTTTATTATTTTATTTATTTTGTTAATATTATTAATAATTTTTTTTATTACTCTTTAACGACGGGCGCCCACCCACCACTGGGCTTTGTAAGGGGGGGCTTCCTTTTAATGGTGATTGGGGGGGGGGGATTTTGAAGGTTTTTAAGGTTGTTTTGGGGACCAATTTGGGGGTGGGTTTTTTTTGGGTTTTTTCTAGGGGGAAATATTTTGTTGGTAATTTTGTTGTTTTCTTTTTGGCCGGGGGATTTACAGGGGGGTTAAATTATAAAACCAGGGGTTGTTTCCCGTAATTTTTTGGGGAAAATAAATGAAAAAGGGGGCAGGTTTTATTGAGGGTGGGGGTTTTAAACAGGAAAGGAGGGCTTTTCATTTTTTTGGCTTTGGTATGATATTTTGTACCCCCAAAAAAAATTTTTTTTCAAAAAAAATCCTCCAGTGGGGGCTTGTTATTTTGGCCTATGGGTGGGTTTAATTTCCAAGTTCAAATTTTTTTCTAAAACTTATGGGGTGGTTTTAAGGGTTTTTTTAAATTTTTTATTTTAAAAAAAAAAGTATTTTAAAATTTAATTCATTAAAAAAAAAAGCTTTTTTCAATTTTAAAAATGAATTTTTTTTTGTAGAAGAAAAGTGAAAAATGTTTCCCACCCCCCCCCCCACATTTTTTGGGTTTTTGTTATGTTGGGGGGAAACTTGATTTAAAAATAAAAATAGGGCCTTAAATTATTTTTAAAAAAATTTGGGGGACACAGCAAAAAAAATTATTTTCCCTTTCTCTTTGTTATTGTTGTTGGGTTATTTATAAAAAGGGGGGAACCCCCCGGTTTTTATTTTAGTTTTGCACCGGGGGGCCAGGGGGCAAGTTTCCACTTGGGGGTGGGTTGTATTTTTGGTGGATGCCCTTTTTTTTGGGGCCCCTCGTGACGGGCATGTTTGGGGCCAGGGCTCCCCTGGCAGCAAAAAAAAAGTTCGTTATCCAGGAAAGGTTCTGTTTTTTCGCGGTTTTTAAATGGGGGGGGGGGGTCCCGCTTTATTGGGTTGTAGGGGAAAAGGAAAGGGGCGGGGGATTTTTGTTTTCTGGTTTTGTATGCGTTCAAAGGATTTTCGTTGAGGAAAAGCTGTTCATTGGGGTTTTCATGCCTTGGTTTGATTTTGCCAGTGTTCGGGGGTGAACCTGCTTCAACACTTTGTAGTTTGGGTAGAGGGGGGGAAATTAAGCTTTCTTTTCTTGCGCTTTCTTCTTTTTTCTTGTTCCTTTCCCTTTTTTAGATGGGTTTTTTTTGGGGGGGGCCCTGGGCCCCGCTTTCTTTGCTTGCCTTTTTTTCCCCTTAGGGTTTTAGGGGGGGGGCATTGTGTTTTGCTGTGCCTTGCGCGCCTTTTTAAATTGGGGCCAGGGGGGAAGAAAGGTGGGGGATTAAAAAAAAACTGGGGGAAAGGGGGCTCCCCCCGGGTGCCGGGGACCAAATCGGGGCAGTGCTTTTGCCCGCTTTTTGATTGGTTTTCGGCCAACCGGGGGGGAAGGGGGGGGGGGGCCCCAATTGGGGGGGGGAAAAAAACAAATGGGTTTTTTTTGGGGTTTGCAGCTGGGGGACTTTTTTTTCCCCTGGTTTTTTTCTAAAGGGGGGCCTGTCGCTTCTTTACCCTCTGGAAAAACTCATTTCATGGTTAGAAGGGGGGTTAAAAGGTGGGAAGTGAAGGGGTAAAGGAAAATCGAAAGTCGCGCTTTAAAAAAGGGGCCCGTTGCAGGTTGGCAAGGTTCCCAGGGGTTGGGGCCGAATCACAGGGCTGCTTGGGGGGGGCAAAAAGGGGGGCCAAAATTTTTTTTAGGAGGCGTTTTTGGGGGCAGGTTTCTCCAGGGATATTTTTTGGGGGGCCCGCTGTGATGGAATACCTGGCAGCTGGGTTGTGACAATTCCACCCAGGGCGGGGCGTACCTTTACCCAAAACATTTCCAAAGCCGATGGGGCTTCTGACAAGGAAAAACTTGAGGGAAGAAAGTTTTAAGGCTTCTTTTCTGCCTGCCTTGGTTCTGCTTTTAGGGCTACCTAATAAACAAACGGGAGTTCCTTCTAAAGGGGGGGGGGACCAAACATGTGGTTCCCACATTGAAGGTAACCAGTTGTCTGTTGAGATAAAAAATAGTTTATTTGCCCTTTGTGCACTTGTTGGGTTAATTAAATTATTTTTACTATCCTTCTTCCAGGTTTCATTGATTGGCAGTTTTGTGACTTATGTTATACACATTTTACACATCCACCAAAAAAACAACCAGTTGCAGTGTGGTCTAAAATTAGCTTGCAAGGGGGGGGGTTAATGTTTAATTTGTGCTTGAAAAAAACCCAAAACCATCCTGCCCCCAAGGAGTTTGGGGGGGACCATTGTAAACCACCAATTTTTACTCAATTATTGTTTTTGGCCATACCATGTACCTACATTTACATGCCCCCAACATGTTGGACACATTTTTTTAAAACATATAGGCCTACAAAAAATATCGGCAGGACATTGCCCCACATGTTAGATATCCAGTGGACTTAAAAATTAAAAAAAAGTTTAAAGGCCATTTTTTATTTTTGCATTTCTTCCAAAAATCCTGGGGTTCAGGGATATTATTATTTGCGCAGGTTTGCCATATTTGTGCAAAAAAATAATGTGTACATTGGTTAGAAGGGGAAATATATCATATTTAGGAAGTTATTTGGGTTGGGGGAAAAAATAAATTTTTTTTTTTTTTTTTTTTTTTTTTCTTTTCCCAAGGGGGACATTATTGCATGGGCTTTTGAAAAAGAAATAAAAGTGACCCATATTAGCCAAAAGGTTGTAAAGGCTTTGCATTTACTTATTTCGGGCCATTAGGTCCTTTATTAATTTTAGTTGTTTACCTAAATGAAAAGCTTGTTTTCTTGTGTTCATTGGTTTTTTCTGACAGGTGGTGTTAGGTGGTTATAAACAGTAGATACCGAGTAACTTGCTACCTCCATTTGCAAATACTGTGATGGGGCCCCTTTAAAAAAGGGGCCGTGTTTTTTGGGGGGTTTGGTTGGGGCCCGAAGTTTAGGGGGCTTTAAAACCTTTCCGACGGGGGCCGTTGCGGGTTTGCGGGGCCCCTGCCTTTTTCAAAGGACATAACACGTGGGGGGGGACGTCATTGCAGAGTGGACAGTTTTTCCCTCTTTGGGGGGGGTCTGCTCTTGTTGTAGGTGGGGAACAGCCCAAATTCGCGGGAATGAACATTTTCCAAAAAAAAAACAACTTTTCAAATGGCCCCACCCACCTTCGTTGGTTCTTTCATAGAATGAGCCCCGAAGATGCGCTTCCACTCCTCCAACGCCTGGGCCCAGGCCCTGCGGATTGCTGCCGGCCTTGGTTAAATTTTCCCTGGATTTGTTGGTTCCCACGCCAAAGGCCACCTTTCCTGTGGGGCCGGTGCGGCTTTGCCTCCACCCTTTTCCCCAGGGGACCCTTGGCCAACCTTGCCACGGTTCCCAGTCATTGTGGTTTGGCGGCTGGGGCCAATAGGTGCCGGCACCGCCAGGTTTTAAACAAAAACTTGTGTTTTTTACTGAATTTGCAGGGGCTGGCCGGGCAGGGACTAGGGCCCCCACAGTAGGGAGGAGTTTGAAAACGGACCAGGATTGACAGGGATTGGCCCGCACAAAGGCCCAAGGGACAGGGTCCCGCAAAGTCGGGGGGGGGGTGGGGTGGGGGGCCGGGGAAGGGCCAAAAAGCCCCCAAGGGGGAAGCAGCTTGCTTTACGGAAAAGCTGGGCCCGCAAGAGCCGGGCCCCGGGGGGGCCCCCAAACGGGGGGGAGTGAAGAAAGGCACATTTCCCGCTAACCGGCCGCTGGGGGCACTTTGTTGCTTTTGAGGGGAGGATCAGGGGCCGTCCCCGGCTACCAGGGAAAAAGGAAAAGCCATCTTGAATGCCTCATTTCCCGCAAAAGGCTGCCATATTTCCAGGGGGGCCTTGGGTTTAAGGGGGGGGGAGATTGCCACAGGGGACTTCTCAGGGGGGGGGATGACTGCGCCCTTCCCAGAGCTCGGCGGTTTTTTTTGGGGCTCTGCAGGAAGGCGAGGGTGAAAATGCTACCTCGTGGGGGGGGGGGCTGTTTGAGGGACACCATAAATAACTGTGGTTGCTATTCCCCAACGCCCAAAAAAAGAGGTTTTCACAATTCATGGCCCAAGGGGGATGCCCTGCTTGCCAGGGCGGCCTACGTTGGGGGTAGCGTGGCCTTTGGGGGGGACACCTCGTCCCATTCTCTGCTTGCACCGTAGGAAAAACAATAATAAACGGGCCTTATTGGAGGGGGGCCAATTACATAACTGACAAAAATTGAAGGGAAACAAAGTTGGCTGTTTTTCAAATTTACATTCTTTTTTTGTCGGGACCAATTTTTTCTTGGGACCCTTGGCTGGCCCAAAATAAAAATTAAAGGAAATATATAAAAAAAAGTAATATAAATTCCATTTGACAAAATTTTTTTACTGGCATTTTAATTGGGAGGTGTTGGGAACACCATAAAATTATTTAAAGTTTTTTCTGTTGGTTGTGTGTGTGTTTGTGTGTGTTGTGTTAGGGCATTTTGTTTGATTATGAGAGTCGGGTTTATTTTTCAGGGAAGGAAAAAAAAAATTTGATACATAATTGTGTGTTTGTTAGTGTTGTTTTTACGCCAGTTCAAAGAGGGACAATGATCATTTGTAGGTTTGAGTAAATGAATTTTTAGGGGGGGACGGGAAAAACACAAACTCCCTGTCCAACTTATATATATAATAATATTATATTAGAGGAGGAGGAGGAGAGTGGGGGAGGGTGGGGGAGGGTGAAGATGGGGGGGGGGGGGGGGGGGGGGCGGACACCACCCCACAACACTCACATATGCATAGTTTCATTTTTTTTTTTTTTTTTTATGTATAGGAGTTTGTGGTACCCGCAGAGGAGCAGATTTACCTACAGGTAAAAAAATGGTTTGGGGGGGGCTTAGAAGGGCCGATTAATTGTTTTTTTAAGCATTGTTACCACTGCGCTGGGGCAAGGAGCCTCTTTTTCATTTCTTCTTTGGAAGCAAGGTTTTCTTTGGGGGGCGATTTATGCTTCTTCGGTGGGCCCACTTTTCTTCGGTGTTGGCGCCAACCCCGAAAGGGTTTCTTTGGTTTGGAGGCTTTGGAGGGGGACCCACCTTTTTTCGCCCTTACGAATGTGAACTTCCTTTGGGGGGCTTCGGAGTGGGTATCGTAGCTGTGCCTTCTTTTTTCTTTCTCCAGGGGCTGTTAGGGTATGTTTGGCTTTCTTGGGACGACTATTTCTTTGGGGGGGGGGTCCCCATTGCATTTGTTTTTTCTTGGGGGGTCCCACGGGATTTTCTTTTCTTTTTCCTTGGGGGCAGGGCAAAAAAAGGCCCCCTCGGTTTTCCCAACCAAACAGTCTTGGGGGCTGCGTCCAGGGAAAGCACTGCCCAGAAGCCAGAAATGGCCACCTTTTTTTTAAAAGGGGAACCTTGAGGGCCCCCTTCCTTGTTCGTCCTTGGGATTGAAGTTTTCGCCGCTGGCTTAAAACCAGGCTTGCCTTTCAGGGGTATTTTTTTTATTGAACGGTGGCCAAAAAACTCTCGGGGCATTCACTTTGTAGGTGGGATTTTGGCCGGAAACATTACTTTCTTTATGGGCTTTGGGCAATAGAAAGACCCCGCCTCTTTTCCTTAGGGGGGCTTTTTATTGGCAGAAGGGAATAAAAACCTACCATCTCGAATGTGCGTGGGTGTGCCAAGGGGGCTTGGGCCTCGTGTGGCTCTTCGAAGGGGCTGGGGCCTTGGCCCTTTTCTTAGGGGGGAGGCCGGCCTTGGATAGGGGGAGGCCTCTTGGCTGGTGCTGTTTTAATGCTGTGCTTCCTGTAGTCCTGGCCATGGATTGTGGCCTTGGAATCGTTTACTGTAAACCTGGTGGCAATTAGTATGAAAGTGGAAAAAAAAAAATTTTCATATTTTTCTGTTAACCCAATTTTTTTTGGTTCCCGGGGGGGGAGGACCGATCGGGGGAAAAAAAAATCTGGTTTTTTTTTTTAACCCTCGGCTAGGCATGGGGGTGCAGGGGCGGGAACTCGGGGGGGTGGGGGTGCGACGGATGGAAGAGTAATTGCGCCCAATGCTTTTTTTCCCAACACTTGGGCAATTTTCGGACCCTTTAGGGTTTGTGGAGGGGGAGTGGCCGTTGTAATATTCTTAGGCAGGAGGGCACACAGTACTAGGTTAAGTTTGGTTACCCTTTTGGCAATTGGGCATAGGGCACTCCCAAAGGCTTTATTCGTTGTGGCACTAAGGCTGGTAATGCTGAGTTGGAAAGCCGCGCCAACTTCATTCCCCCAACATCTTCCCCCACTCCGCCCCGCGGTTTCCTGGGGGGCTCCCAGGGAAGGCCCCGGGAGTGGCATCGGGGCCTAGGGTTGAGTTTTTGGCATGTTAGTTAGTTTTTAGGATGGCTTTGCGGGACCAGCCTTCCCTTTGCAATTTTTCCAACTGGCCCAAGTTTGGTTTGTCGGGGGCCGTTGTTGCCATGCCGTGATGCTGAAAATACAAGCTATTTGGGGGATTTACAGGTGCGCCAAACCCAATCTTTTTCAAATTGCAAAAAACGCTGTTTCCACTAATTTCAAGTGCCTAATTTGTTGCTGGGAAAATTGCTTGAAAATAGTGAAAGAAATGGGTTCTGGTACTTGGAGCATCATGGGTCGGCTTGGGTACAAACCGGGGGACCAATAATTAATTGGTACCTGGGGTTGGTATTCTGTTAAAGCTGGAAAAAAAAGAAGTCAATATTTGTATAGGAAAAGTGTTGATAGGGGCCCTTCACATTGTATCTGGGGTCAGGGACGGGGGATTTTGGGATTTTCAGTAATTAATGTAGAGGGGGAAAAAAATTTCTTACTTGGTATGTTAACAGTACATAAGTGGAAAGGGAAAAAAGTTTGGGAAATAAGGTATTCATTACTTTATGGGCCAACACCAGTGTTATTGTCCCCTGATGGACAGGGCCCAAGGCCCCAACCAATTGTTTCAATTATCTTACCCCCCCGCAGAGTTTTGTCGCCCGGCAGCAAAATGCCCACTGCATTTGCTTGGCCCTGTTGCCTAGCAAGGTGAACATGAGTCTACATTCTCAAAGTGGTTGTATTAATCATAAAAAAACTTCTCCTCCTTGGGGCATTTTTTCCGCGAAAAAAAAAACTAAAAAAAGGGGCACCTTAGAGTGGGTTTACCTTTTACAACATTTTATGGGAAACGTTATGTGTTTGTTGTTACTTTTTTTTGGGAGGGGAACAACGGGCATAACTGCATTACTGCCAGCTTTTAATTTGTATGTGGAAATAGGGGAGGGGGAAAACTTGGTTTCACTGCATCCCTTACAATTGTAGTAGGCACCTCGTTTTAAAATTATTTTTATAATTTTTGCCTGTCAGGATTATTTCTCAAAAAAGAAGGGGGTGGGGGGTGACTATTGCAGTTTTGTCTAGGGGTTTACCGAAATTATTTGGCGGTGAAAAATTGGGGGGGAAAAATTGTTTTTTACTGTCTATCGCCCAAGGAAGGTGCAATGCATGATGGTAAGAAACAAAAGTAGGTTTGTTTCACTATCTTTTTCGTTGAAGGGGATAAAAAAACAAGTCCCCAAAGCTGCCTGCCCTTTGTTCAATTCTTGATAAGACTGGTTATTTACAGGCAACACCCATGTCATTTGATTGTTAACGGCACAGTGTACTTTTACCTTTTGTTTGCAGCTGATGTAAAGTTGGTTAGTATCATTTTTTACAAAAACTGTAAAGGGTGTTAAAGAAATGTTTAGGTGGGCAATGGGGTTTAATTATGGGAAATGAATTAATTGTTATTTATGTTGGGACTAGCCTCTGTATAGGGGTGGGGGGGGCGGGGACATGGTTTCTTGTGTATAATTTATTTACAAAACTTATTAAGCCCCCATTCATATGTTAAAAAACTGAGGACTTATTTAAAGAGGGCAGTGTAACAAAAATGTATTTAACCCCCTAAATAAAATTTTATTTTTATTGCAAGCATTGGGCACATTACCCACCGTCTGTCTTATCGCATTGTTTTATAGGGGTAATATAGGGGTGGAAAAAGATAGGGCGTTAATTCAAAAGGTTATTTTAAAATTTAAGCAGGGCTGCTTTTTAATATAATATGGGGCGGCACTTCACCACTGTGAAATAGGCCGACTAACAATGCTTTATTTGTTCTGTCAAAACCTAAATTCCGGACAAACAAAAACAAGAATAACCAAAATTTCCCCCAAAAACCCTCCGTCATTACCAACCCAAAACCGATTTCGTTACCTCGGGCCCCCATTAAAACCCTTATTTTCATTTAAAAACTCTTTTCAAAAAACTAGGGGGGGGGAATACTACGGGGGAAGGGGGGACTTGCGAAGTAATTTAAAAATTTTTTGGCGAAGATTGGTTTTATTTTTTTTTTTTTAAACCAATCTTAACTTTATTCAATTTTTTTTTTTTTTTTTAAGGAAGGAAAAAAAGGGTTTTTCGGGAGGGGGGGGTGGGGAGGGGGAGATGAATGGGTTGAGGGATTTTATATTTTCACCGGCTTAATGTTATGGAATTTGCCTTTCGTCAGATTATTATAACGACGAGGTTTATTAACTTCAATCGGGCCTTTTTATTTTTCAAATAGGGAAAAAAAAAAAAAAAAAAAAAAATAAAAAAATCAGTTTTTTGGCTAACCTTTACCCAAAACAAAAAAAAATTTGTTAGCGGTGTTTTTCTTGGCAAAGCTAGGGGGGATATATTGGGCTGGGGTTTTGTAAAGGAAAATTATAATTATTTGGTTTTGGTATCCTTGGTTTTTAGGTTGAAATATAAAAAATAATTAAGATTCTCGGTTCTCATTAATAATTCTTGCCATGGGAAAAAAGTAAAGTTATCACCTGTTGTATTAATTTTACACCCATATATTTTTTCCTTCTTATTGTTTTCGAAGGTTTTTATGTTGGCAATTTCTGCTTTGCTACTTTTTTGTGTTTTGTAATGTTCGTCCCAGTTTTTGTTTATTTAGGGGTTGCGGGTAGGGGGACATAGTTTTTTTTGTTTGGTATTATTTTAAAGTAGAAGATTACTAGAAAAAGTTTTTTAAATTTTCAAGGAATTCCATTTGCACAACATAAAATTGAAAAAATTATGTGTAAGGTTGGTGTTTGTTTCATCCCCTGTTGAAAAGATAGGGAAAAGGGAAAAAGTTGATACTTGTGGGGGCAGGCAGTTCCCCAGGTGTTTACTTATTGTAAGAAAAGGGACTTGTGGTTTGTGGTGGTTGGCTCGGGAAAAAAAATAACAAAACGTGGTTGAGATGCGAAAAGTGGATATTCCGGAAATGTCCCAATTGTATGCTTGCGATGACTACCCTGTGGGGGAAACAACCTGTGAGAAACAAAATTAGCTGTTTAATATTTTTTATTTGAAAATGTTTGTTGGGCTAATTGTTGGATGGTTTTATGCGTTTAAAACCCCTAGTAATTTTTTTTTTTGCGCCAGGAGGGTTTGGGGGGGTATGGGGTCAGTCTTTGAGAGGCGCAGGGCATTACAAGCCAAAACTTGGTTTTTTTTCAATTTAGAAAGCATTTTTTGGTTGGCCATTTGAAAAAACAAATTTGTGTAGTAGTGGTGGGTGTGTTCATTGTTTGTTATTGGTGAAAAGGAATAAAAAAAAATTTATTATAACGGTTTAGACAATTTTGTATTCTGTTGGGCAGAGCGGTGGGGGGACTAGAATTTGTTTTTAGAGAAGTTACTCGTGCCACCTGATTTTTCAAGAATAAAACAACCAGTATGTATTGTGTTTGGCGGGGGGTGTGGTGTGCTGTTTATGGGGAAAATTAAAATGTATTCCAGAAGGAAACTGTTATTCCAACAAACTGGTTTTTTGAAAAAAAGTTTGAAATACTTGTGGGTAGGACCCAAAAAAATTATTTATTTTTTTATTCAGGCAATGTGGGCCCCCCCGGGAAAAAAAAAATTAGGAGGGGTGGGGGGAGGAGGGTCAATTGGGGTTAGGTGTTTGGGGGAGGACGGGAAAAAAAAAGAAGGCAATTATTTTAATTATATTATTTTTCCCAAATTTTCACGGGGTACACGATTATTTGGAAAAAAAAAGGAATATCTGGATTTGTAAGGGGGGGGAAGGGCTATTGGGGTTGTTTTTATTACCACAGGGGAGGTGAAGGTTTTCAGGGGCACTTGGCAAATGTTAAAATTGTGGGGGGGGGGGGGGGGTTGCTTGGTCACACCCCACCAAATTCCCCCCTCCCCCCCCTTTACACCCCCCCAACCCCCCATATTTTTTCCCACGTTCCTCCAGGGGGCCATCATGGACCGCAGAAAATATTCGGAAAATGGAATAGTTAAAAAGTTAAATGAAAAAATTTTTAAATTAAGGTTAAGTCAGTTTTAATAGGGGGAAAGGTTGACTTATAGGCATAAACACATATTGAATTTTTTGGCCAACGGCCACCCGCGGGTGTTTCCCAAGCGGGTTTCCAAAACCTCTAAGGTACTAAAACCCCGCGCCCGGGGACCCCTTGTTTAACTTTCGGTTTTGATTCAGGGGGGGAGACGAGAAAAAAGAGAGGTCAAAACCGGTTTTGTTTTGTTTTCAGGGGGTTTGGTTATTTTGGGGTGCCGTTGGCGATGTACTTTGCTGTTGTTTTTGGTGTGGTACATTATTGTTTATGGGGAATTATAAGATAAAGTAAAATCCCACCTTGTAATCACTGTCCGTTGCATGTTTGAGGGCTTATTATTGCAAGGGGGATTTGTGTTTTGCCATCCACTGAAAAATATAATAGGTGTGATTTTTATTAGTTGACCAAAATACTTTTTGGTTCCAATTAACAACCTTAACTTTGCACGAGAAATTTACCAATACTTAAGTACTTTCAGGGATAATGTAAGTGATTTTATATAGGGAATATGGGCACAGTGTAGCCCCATTGTTTTACATAATGAGGGATGTGTGGTTTAAGTGAAGAGGATTTTGGCTTGATAATAAAAAAAACAAGCAGGAACCATCGGTTTTCGGAATAAAAATAGTAAACATTAAATTATATTTACGCCAACAAGCTATAATTTTCCACCATATTGATTTATTTAAAAACTTAGGTTTTCCCCCAAAAACCATGTTGATTTAACCAAAAATTGTCCCAACCGAATTAGGGTAGGGGGGGGGGACTGGGCAAATTATATTTTCTTAAAGCGGCCCATAACAAAGGAGTATTGGAGGGGTTTAAATCATTCTTTTGGCATGGTTAGCTTTCAGCGCTGTTGGGTGGGTAGCCCATTTGGCGTTTGGAGAGGTGGCCCCCCCGCGGGAAACATTTTGGAGATTTTTACTGTCCCTCCCCCTTTAAAGCAGTTAATTTTTTCTTTTTTCAAAAATCCAGGAATCAAATAAACGAAATATTTAAAATTATAAAAAAAAAACATATTTTCTTAAAAATTAATCTGTAAGTGTATATTATGTTATTTATTTTCCATAACTCAAAGGGATTAGGCAAAATATAATTTTGTTAGGCAAAGAGCATCAGTATATTTACTGGGGGTTTGGCTTCAGTTTTTATAATGAAAACATTGCAAAAAAAATCAAACATTCCTCGGACGACCCCCCATTGCAAAGGGGTAAGTTGCAAAACTGGTGTGACCCCCAACTAGGGAAAAAATTTACCACCAAAAGGAGGCAAGAGGGGATCCACAATTCGTGGCATATCCCCAGTGTAAACCCCAAAATTGGATTCTGGTTTTTTATTTAGATAGTAGGTGGGTGTTCAATTCACCATTTTTCGAAATAATTCAAAAATTAATTTCCCCCCTTCCCCCTCTTTAAAAAAAAAAATACACTTATAATCTGTTTTTTTTTTTTTTATTTTATGTTTAGAAAAATTCGCTGGTTTTTTTGAAGGGGGGAGGTATGGGGGGTTGGTTGTGGGGTGGGGGGTGTGGGTAAAAGGGGCCCTCCTTGGTTAATTTATGGGGAAACATTGTTGTTTAATTCAAGCTCAGCTGGTTTAATAAAGTTGAGTTTATTTTGTTTTTGCTTGTCCACTTTTTGGGTAAATTTAAAAAGTGATTTATAAAAAAAATTTGAGTTTGCCAGGGGTGGGGAAACCTTAAAGTAGCATAAAAATGCAGGGATTGGGGACAATTATATTACCCCCCCCCCTTTTTTTTTTTCTTCCCAACCAAACCCCCCCGGTAGGGGGGATAATTAGGACTTGGAAGGGAAATTCATAATTTATTTTTTAATTTCTGCCAGGGGGGTAATTGCCCCCATCTTTACCCCCCCCCCCCCCCCCCCCCCCGCCTTTGCCAAAAACAAAAAAAAAAATTGGTTTTCGGTAAAATCAAAAACAAACCGGGGGGTAGAGGAACTTCAAAAAAAGTTTATTCCACCGGCATTCTTATGGGGCCGGCCGCTAGGGGTTGGTAAGGGCAGTGTTCCGCGTTGTTTTTGTCTGGGATATTTTTATTTTTTTTTTGTATTTTGAAAAAAAAAAAAAATTAAAAAATTAGTTAGTTGTAAATTAAAGGTGTTTGCCTGAAATTTGGGGTTTTATGAGTTGGCTGGAGGAGGGAGGGGGGGGGCGTTAGTCTTGCGATTGTTTTTTTATTAGGGAAAAAACTTTGTTGTTGTGTTTGGCGGGGGGGGGAGGGGGGGGACGTAACGATTTTTTAAAAAAACCGTTTAATTTTTTACGGAGGCGTCCGGTGTGAGCTTAAGTCTTTAAAACACTGGGAAAATTTACAGGCGATGGAAATTTATTTTCCAGTGTTTTTTGGTGGTTTTTTCTTTTTACAAATATTTCCGGTGATGGCAATCGTGGTTGGCGCTATCAGTCTTGTATAACCTTTCCAGAGGGTTTTCCTGGATTTAGAGGGTACCCGGGGGCATAGTTTTTCCAACCCCAACCTGGGGGTTTTTCTGTGGTGGTGGCAAAAAAAGCAAAAAATCGATGCAGGGGCGTTTGCTTCAGCCCTCGGGAACGGTTACTGTAATTGGTGAGGGTAGTATATTTTGTTTAATTATTGCGTGAACAATCTGGAATTCGGGGAAACCCTGAGGGCTCATTTTGGCTTCGTATTGACGTAAGTAAAACGTTTGTGTATTTATTTTTTCCCCCGAAGATGTGGGGGGCCATATTTGGGCCAATGCAAAATTTTGCATTAAAGCTTTATGGGTTTAATTGTAAAAAAGGCCACGTTGCACTTTCCCACCCATTATACAGGTCGGCTAAATAATGTATTTACGGAAGGGAAAGTTATGTAATGCTGCTATGCCGGCCACATAGGGACAAAAATCATTTATTTAGGCTGTTTAAATGGTTAAAGTGAGCAACCACTTTTGGGGGGCCCCCGCCTTTACTTACTTGTTTTTCTTTTTTTTTATTTTTTTTTTTTTTTTCAGCCCATTGTTTTATTCCCTTTCTTTTGCCACATTTTTTAAAAATAAATTTATTGCGATGTAAATAATTTAATTGACCCCCATTGGGTGTAAATTCCCCACCAGTACTTTAAAAATTTAAATTATATATTTAATTGGACAGGACTGTTTTTTTCCAAATTGAGGGGTGGGGGGAACCAAAGTGCTTCCACAAAATTTTGGCTCAAATTTTTATTTCATGAATGTAGCATTATATGTTTAAAAACAGATAGGTGTTTTTTATTAAAAAATTTCTTAAATTATATATATATGAAAAAATACTGTTTGTTTTTTTTATTTTATATTTATTTATTGTTAATTATTATTATTGATTTTGTATTACTTTACTTACCGACCGATCGCCCACCACCCAAACTGTTCATAGTAAGAAACATCCTTAATGGTGGGGTTTGTTTTTTACGTATTTTGGGGTAATAAAATAAAATAAGCTTGGGTCTATTGGAAGGGGGATAGGGGGTCAGGGAGAGCAGGGCTTTTCAACTTTTGGCTTTTGGTAATTTTAATTTAAAAATCCCCCCACAAAAAATTTTATTTCACATAATCCTCCAGTTTGGCTTGTTTTTTTTTGGGGCCATATGTGGGGTTAAATCCAAGGTTAACATTTTTTCTTGAAACTTATAGGTTTTTTTTTTTTTTTAGGGGTTTTTTAAAAAAATTTTTATTAAAAAAGTTTTTTTTAATTTAAAATTAAAATTTTTAAAGCTATTTAAATTTTTTTTAAAAGGGAATTTTTTTTTTGGGTGGAAAGAAGTAGAAAAATTGAATACCCCCCCACCAACATCTTTAGGTTGTTAATGTTGGGGAGAACTTAAATTTAAAATAAAAATGGGGGGGCATTTTTTTATATAAAAAATTTAGGGGGGACGGGCAGCAAAAAAAATTGTTCCTTCAGGGTTAATTTTGGGTTGGGGTTTCCTAAAAAGGGGGGGGGACCCGTTTATGATTTTTTTTGGAAACTGGCCGGGGGGGGCAAGGGCTCCGGGGGGGGGAGGGGTTGGTTTGGTTTTAGGGGGGGGGGTGGCGGGCCCCTTTTGTTTGCCTCGCTGACCGGGGGCGTAGCCTTGGGGCTTTCCCTTGGCAGGAGAAGTTGTAACAGGGGAGTCTGTTTTTTTCGCCCGGGTTTGTTATGTTTGGCCCGTTAATTGTAGTGAGCGGAGGGGCGGAAAAAAATTTCTTTTGCTGGGCCATGCGGTTTTTTAAAGGGGGGTGTCGGTTTGACCCCAAAAAAATTGGGTTTCCCCCTATTTTTCATGGGCCTTTGGGAAAGATATTTCCAGGGGTCGGGTTTGGGAAAACCTGGCTTTCAACACTTTGTGAATAGTTGGGGCCCTTAAGCTTTTCCTTTCTCCCTTGGGGCCCTTTTTTCTTCTTGTCTCCCCCTTGGGGGATTGGGGGTTTTTTTTGGGAAAAACCCCTTTGGGGGGCTTTTTTTTGCTGGGGCCTTTCCCCTAGTTTAGGAGGCATTTTGTTGCTGTGGGTTGGGGGGGTCGCCCTTTTCAAAATTTGGGACAGGGGGGGGGGGGCCCAAAGGGGGGATATAAAAAAACTCGGGGGAAAGGAAAGGAAAAATCCCAAAGGTTTTCGCGGGACCCAATCGGCCAAGTGCTTTGGGCCCCCTTTTGATTTTTGGGGGGGCGCCCCCCCGTGGGGGGGGAAGGCCCCAAATAAAAAAAAATTTTTCTTGGGGGGGTTTTTTTTGCGGCTGGGGGAACTTTTTCCCCGCTGGTTTTTTTTGCTTTAAGTCCGCTGTCCCGGGGTTTTACATTCTTTAAATCATTCCAGGGGTAGGGAAAGGGGTAAAAGGTGGGGAAAAGGAAAAGGGGGAAATCGGGAAGGGGGCCCCCTTAAAAGGGGCGGGCCTTAGCCCGGGGGGGGGGGGCGGGGGGGGGTTTTCCCCATCGGGCGGAAAAATTTTTCCCCCAGGGGCTGCTTGGGGGGCCCAAAAAAGGGCCCAAAATTGCAGAAAGGGTTTTGGTGGGCCCGGGTAGCTCCAGTATATTTTTTGGCTTTGCTTGGATGGGAATTTTTTCCCGGCAGTGAAATGCTCGAAAATGGGGGGGGGGGGGGGAATGCAAGGCCCGTGATTTAAAAAAAAAAAGGGGGGGGGGAATCATCCACGAAAACCCCCTTTTCCCGGGGTGGGGGTATTCCGCAATGATGAGGAGGGGGTGAAAATAACAAGGTTGTTGTCTTGGTTTGTGTGACAAATCGCCCAGGGCGGCGTTTCCCTACCCCAAAAACCAATTCCAAAAAAGCGTTGGCTTTGTGGGCCCAAGGAAAAATACTGAGGGGGAAAGGAAAGTTGGCTGAAAGGGGCTTCTTTTCTGGGGCTGCCTGTCTTGCTTAGCTACAATAACCCAAAAAAAAAAACGGGTTCCATTTTTCTTATACGGACCAACATGTGGTTTTCATGAAGGGAAAAAAACAGTTTTTTTTTTGGGTTCTGTTGAGATAAAAAATAGTTTTGCCTTTTTGTTGTGCACTGTGTTTTAAAGTAAATTATTTTTACTATTCATTCCAGCTTTTCTTGGATTTTTTGCAGTGTGGACTTATGTATTAACAACCATCACCACACAACCACAGTTTGCCAGTGTGTTCTAAAAACAATAGGCTTTGGAGGTCAAATGTAATTTGGTGCTGTGAAATAAACCAAACATCCTGCAAAGCAGGACATGTAACCACCATTTTTTCTCATTTTGTTATTTGCCCATACCATACCTTACATACATTGCCACCCAACTGGTAACATTACATTTATATGGGGCTTACAAAAATTCGGCAGGAGGGGGGGTACAATAGGCAACAATCGTTAAGGGATATCATCAGGGAGGGACTTAAAATTAAAAAAATTTAAAAAAGCCATTTATTATTTTTTTGCATTTTTTTCAAAATTCTTGGTCCCCAGGGGTTATTATATTTTGCAGCTTTGGGGCATATTTTGCCAAATAAATGTTGTACATGTTAGGAAAGGGAAATATATATGATTTGGGAGTTATTTGATGGAAAATAATTTTTTTTTTTTTTCCCCAAGGACCCAATTATGGCATTGTTTGAAAAAGAATAAAGTGACCCTTAGTAGCAAAAGTGTAAAGGGCTTGCATTTTTACTTATTTTCGGGGCATAGTCCTTTAGTTAAATTTGTTTTGTTTACCTAAAAAATTGAAAGCTTGTTTACTTTGTGTTTCATTGGTGTTTTTTTCTGGGGACCACAGGTTTTTTTGTTTTTTTTGTTAGTTGTTTTTTTTATTTTTTTTAGTATGGTAAGTTTGTTATTTTTGTTTTATTTTGTTTTTTTTTTTTTGTTATTATGTTTTGTTGTTTTGGTTTTTTTTTTTTTGTTTAATTTTCTTTTGTTTGGTAGGTGGGTTGTTTATGTAGTTGGTAGTTGGTTTTGTATAACTTTTGTAGTTATATTTTTTTTTGTCAGTTTTTTTTTTAGTATTTTGGTAGGGGTGTTTTTTGTTTTTTTTTTTTTGGTAGTGGTTTGTTTTTTTTGTAGCCGCTTCTTGTTAGTGTTTTTGTTTTTTTGTTGTTTTTTTTGTTAGTGGGGTTGTTTATGTTGTTATTTTTTTTTGTAGTTATTTTGTGTATTTTGTTTATTTTTGTGTTTTGTTTTTTTGTTTTTTTTTTTTTTTTGTCTGCCACTCTGTCCTCTTTTTTTGTTGTGTTTTTGTTTTTGTTTTTTTTTTTGTAGTTGTATTTTTGTGTACAGTGATACAGTAACTGCTATCCTACCATTTTGCAATACTGTGATGGCCCTTAAAAGGGCCGTTTTGATGGCTGCGAGTTTGGCTTAACTCCGAAGCCGGGTAGAGGGTGCGGCCCTGCCTTTTCAAGCATTACACGACGTCCATTGCAGTGACAGGTTTTCCTATTGGCATGCTCTGTGTAGGTGACAGCATCGCGGATGAATTTTCCAAAAAACCACTTCAGCACACTCGTGTCTCATCTAGATGAGCCGAGATGGCTTCACTCCTCACGCCTGGCCAGCCATGCGGATTGCCGGCTTGGTAATGTCCTGGATGTTTGTCACGCAGCACCTTCCTGTGGCGCTTGTGTCCACCTTTTCCCAGACCTTGCACTCTTGCACGTCCCGTCATGTTGGCTTTATTCCTTGTTGCAGTGGATTGCTTGCCCACACAACAATTTTCCATTCCAGTTTGATGAAATGGCTGCGGTGTAATTGGCTGACACCGTCCGCCAATAGAGCGCTGGCCAATAGTAAGCGCACCGCCAGTTTACAAAACTGTGTTACTGAATTGCCGGCTGCGCAGACAGCCACAGTGGAGGGTTGAACGGACCAGGATCAGGGATGGCTCGCACCAAAGCAGACAGCCGCAAGCTCGACGGGAGGCAAAGCCCCAAGGAAGCCAGCTTGCTAGAAAAGCTGCCGCAAGAGCGCCACGGCCACGGGGGGCGTGAAGAAGAAGCCACATCGCTACCGGCCTGGCACTGTGCTTGAGGGCGATAGGGCGCTACGAAAAAGCACTGAACTGTCATCCGCAAGCTGCCCATTCCAGCGCCTGGTACGGGAGATTGACAGGACTTCAAGACAGCCCTGCGCTTCAGAGTCGGCGGTATGGCTTGCAGGAAGCGAAGGGAAGCCTACCCTTCGTGGGGCTGTTTGAGGACACAAACCTGTTGTGCTATCCACGCCAAAAGATGTCACCATCATGCCAAGGACATCCAGCTTGCCAGGCGCATACGTTGGGGCGCGGGCCTAGACACCTCGTCATTCTCTGCTGCAATTAAGAAACAAAACGGACCTTATGAGGGCCAATAATAAACTGGACAAAATTGAAAGGAAACAGGTTGGCTGTTTTACAATTTACATCTATTTTTGTCGACAATTTTTCCTTGAGACCTTGCTGGCAACTAAAATTTAAAGAATTAAAAATTATATAATTCATTGACAAATTAATACTGATTTTAATTGAGCTGTTGAACACATTTAAAAATTATTATGTTCTGTGGGTGTGGTGTGTGTGTGGCATGATTGATTAGAGAGTCGGTAATTTCAGAAAGAAAAACAATTCGATACATAATTCTGTTGTGGTTTGCTGTGTTGTTTTACGCAGTTTTCAGGACAATGAAACCATGTAGGATTGAGTAATGATAGGAGAACACACCCTGTCCCACTTATATTATATTATATAGAGAGAGAGAGGAGAGAGAGAAGGGGGGGGGGGGGGGGACACACACAACACATATGGCATATTTCATTTTTTTTTTTTTTTATGTATAGGAGTTGTGACAGCAGAGAAAGCAGATACCTTCAGGTAAAATTGTTGGCCCTTAGAAGGGCGATAATGTAGCTTGTACCACAGCAGCTGCAGCATCTTATTTTTCTTTGGAGCAGTTTATCTTTGGCGATTTGCCTTCTTCGGGGCCACTTTCTTCGGTTTTTGGCGCACGAGGTTTTTGGTTGGAGGCTTGGACACTCTTTTTCGAGCTTCGAAGGTGACTACTCTGGGCTTTCGGAGTCGTAGTGCTGCCTTCCTTTTTCTTCTCAGCTGTAGGTTGTAGCTTTCTTGGACTGACTTTCTTGGTCACTGCTGTTTTCTTGGCCACGGATCTCTTCTTTTCCTTTGGGGGCAGCAGCCCTTCGTTTTCCCACAACAGTCTTGGGTTTTTCTTTTTTTATTCTTTTTTTTTTTTTTTTTTTTCTTTTGTTTTCTTTTTTTTTTTCTTTGTCTTTTTTTTCTTTTTTTCTTTTTTTTTTCTTTGCTTTTTTCTTTTCTTTTTTTTTTCTTTCTTTTTTTTTGTTGTTTCTTTTTTTCTTTTTGTCTTTTTTTGTCTTTTTTTCTTTTTCTTTTCTTTTTGTTTTTTCTTTTTTCTTTTCTTTTTTTTTTTCTTTTCTTTGTTTTTTTTTTATTTTCTTCTTTCTTTTTTTTTTTTTCTTTTTCTTTTTTTTTTTTCTTTTTTTGTTTTTTTTTTTCTTTTCTTTTTTTTTTTTCTTGTTTGTTCTTTTTTTTTTCTTTCTTGTTTTCTGTATTTTTTTGTTTTTTTTTCTTTTTCTTCTTTTTTTTCTTTTTCTTGTTTTTTTTTCTTTTTTCTTTGTTTTTCTTTTTTTTTTTCTTTTTTTTTTCTTTTTTTCTTTTTTTGTTTGCTTTCTTTTTGTTTTTTTTTTTTTTTTTTCTTCTTTTTTTTTCTTTTTCTTTTTTTTCTTTTTTTTTTTCTTTTTTTCTTTTTTTTTTTTTTCTTTTTTTTTTTTTCTTTTTTCTTTTCTTTTCTTTTGTTTTTTTTTCTTCTGTTTTTCTTTTTTTTTTCTTTTGTTTTTTTTTTGTCTTGTTTTTTTTTTTTGTTCTTTTTTCTTTTTTTTGTTCTTCTTGTCTTTGTCTTTCTTCTTTTTCTTTTTTCTTTTTTCTTTTTTCGTTTTTTTCTTTTCTGTTTTTGTTTTTTCTTTTTTTTGTTTTTTTTTTTTTTTTGGTTTTTTTTTTTCTTTTTCTTTCTTTCTCTGGTTTTTTTATTTTTTTCTGTTTTTTTATTTTTTTTTTTCTTTTTCTTGTTTTTCTTTTTTTCTTTTTTTTCTTTTTTTTTTTTCTTTCTTTTTTTTTTCTGTTTTTTGTTCTTTTTTCTTTCTTTTTATTTTCTTTTTTTTCTTTTTTTTTTTTTTGGTTTCTTCTTTCTTTTTTCTTATTTTTTTTTTTTTGTTTTTCTCCTCTTGTTTTTTTTTTTGTTTTTTTCTTGTTTCTTTTTTTCTTTTTTTTTTTCCTTTTTCTTCTTTTCTTTTTTTTTTTTTTTTTTTTTTTTTTTCTTTCTTTCTTGTTCTGTTCTTTTTCTTTTTCTTTTTTTCTTTTTTTCTTTCTTTCGTTTTTTTTTTTTTTTTTATCTTGTTTCTTTTTTTTTTTTTTTCTTTTTTTTTTTTTTTTGTGTCTTCTTTCTTGTTTTTTTCTTTTTTTTTTTCTCTTTTTCTTCTTCTCTTTTTCTTCTTTTTTCTTCTTTTGCTTTTTTTTTCCTTTTTTTTTTTTCTTGTTTTTTTTTTTTTTCTTTTCTTTCTTTTTTTTCTTTTCTTCTTTCTTTTTTCTTTTTTTTTTGTTTGTTCTCTTTTTTTTTTAGGATGGCTTGCGACAGCCTTCCTGCATTCCACTGCAAGTTTGGTGGCCGGCCCCTTGTTGCTGCGTGAGCTGAAATCAGCTATTGAATTTAAAGGGGCCAAACAAACTTTTTCAATTGCAAAGCTTTTCACTTTTCAAGGATATTTGTCTTAACCCTTAAAAAAATAGTAAAAGGGGGAAAATGGTTTTTGGGTATTGGCATCATGTGGTGTTAAAACGGACAATAATATTGTATTGGTGGTATTCTGTAAGCGGGAAAGAAGCTTATTTGTATAGAAATTGTAAAGGGCCCCTTCAATGTATCTGGTAGACGATGATGCAGGTTATAGTAGAGAAAATTTCTATTGTATGTAATTATATAAGTGGAAATTTATCATACTATGGTAAACCAGTGTATCCTGATGAAAGGAGCACAACAATCTTCCCCCGCAGTGTTGCGCGGCCGCAAAAATGCCACTGCATGTGCTGTTGCCTCGCAGGGAATGAGAACATTAAAGTTTTTGTATATCTTAAATGCAATTTTCCCGTAAAAAAAAATAAAAAGGGCCTAGAGCGTTTACTTTACCATAGGAGGGTTGTGTGTTATTTTTTGGGGAGACAGGCATACTGCAATTCCAGCTTTAATTTGTTTGGTGGAAAAGGGGAATTTGTCATGCATCCTTATTGTAGTAGCACTGTTAAAATATTTATATTGCCTTTTCAGATATTTCTCAAAGAAGGACTATGCAGTTTTGCTGGGTACGAAAATTTGCGGTAAAATTGTTATGTCTATCGAAAGGGAAGCAAGCGATGGTAAAAAAAAAGTAGTTTGTTTCACTATTTTCGTGAGGGAACATCAAAGTGCTGCTTGTTCATTTTTTGTAAGACTGGTACAGCAAACATGTCTGATTTTTAGGGCAAAAGATTTTTTCCCTTTTGTGCAGATGATGTAAGTGTTATATCATACTAATGTAAAGGGGGTAAAGAAATTGTAGGGGGCAATGGTTTAATTATGGAAATGATAGGGTTTTATGTTGGATCCTTTAGGGGGCGACAAGTTTGGAAATAATTTATTTAAAAAAAAATATAAGCATTCAGATTAAACTGAGATTTTAAAGGGAGTAACAAAATGTATTAACCTATATAAATTTTTATTGCAGCCATTGACAAAACCGTCTGTCTTATCGCAAGGTTTTTAGGGAAAAAAAAAAAAAAAAAAAGGGGGGGAAAAAATAGGCATTAATTCAAGGTATAAAATTTGCAGGGCTTTAAATTGGCCTTCCTGTGAATGGGATAAAGAATTTTTGCACCCAAAATTCCACAAACAAAAAAAAAACATTCCCCAACCCTCCCACCCCAAACACTTCGTTACCCCAAATTTAAATTTTTTCAAAAACTCTTTTTAAATGAAAAGAGGGCTTGCGGAGTAAAACTGGGGAAGATGGTTTTTTTTTTTTTTACAATCTAATTATCAATTTTTTTTTTTTAAGAAGGAAAAAGGTTTTTTTTTTCGGGGGGGGGGGAAGAAGGGTTAGGATATATTTCACGCTAATGTTATGATTGCTTTCGTAGATTATTATACGACGAGGTTTTTTACTCACTCGGCTTTTTTTAATAGAAAAAAAAAAAAAAAAAAAATCAGTTTGCTAACCTACACCAAAAAATTTGTTTCCGGTGTTTCTGCAGCTAGATATGTGGTTGTAAAGAAAATTTTATTTGTGTACTTGTATTATCGGGAAAATAAATAATTAAGGGTCTCGTCATATAAACTGATGGAAGTAACTGTTTGTATTTAATTACACATATATTTTCATTCTATTGTTTCGAAGGTTTATGTTGGTTTTTTCTGCTAATTTTGTGTTTGTAATGTCGACTTTTGTTATAGTTTGCGGGGGGGAAATAGTTTTGTTGGTTTATTTTATAGAAATACTAGAAAAGTTTTAATTTAAGACCATTTTCCATAATTGAATAAAGTTCGGTGTTTGTTTCATCCCTGTGAAAGAAGGGAAGAAAGTGATCTTGGGGCAGCAGTTCCAGTGTTTATTAAGTAGAAGTTGTTGGTGTTGCTCGGGAAAACGTGGATGCGAAAGGGGATATTCCGGAATGTTTATTGTATGTGCGATGGTCCCTGTGGGAAAAAACCAGTGGCACAAATTTTGCTGTTTTAAATTTTTATTTGAAAAGTGTTTTAATTGTTGGATGGTTAAGCGTTAACCCCTAGTTTAAATTTTTTTTGCGCAGGAGGTTTGGGGGGAAAGGGCTAGTTTTGAGCGCAGGGATACAGCAAACTTGGTTTTCTTTTACGAAGCATCTTTTTGGTTGGCATGAACAATTGTGTAGTAGTGGAAGTGTCTGTTTGTATTGTGAAAGAAAAAAATATATGTTAGAATTTTGTTCTGTGCAGGCGACAATTGTAGAGAAGTACTGTCCACTGAATTTAAGAAACATATGATTTTGTGTGTGTTGCTTTAAAGAAAAAGTATTCAGAGACTGTTATCACAATGGTTTTTTGAAAAGTTTTGAAAAAATTGTTGGACAAAAAAATTTATTTTTTTTTTCAGAAAAGTGCCAAAAAATAGGAGGGGTGGGGGGGGTTTCAATTGGTTGGGTTTTGGGGGGGAAAAAAAAAAGGGCAATTATAATTATTTATCCCAAATTTCACAAAGATTATTGAAAAAGAATATCTGGCTTTTTAAAGGGGGGAAAGGTATTGTTTTTTTTTTTATTACCACAGATTTTCAGCACTTGCAATGTAAGGGGGGGGGGGGGGGGGTGCTGTCACACAATTCCCCTCCCCCCCTACACCCCCCCCCCATTTTTTTTTTCCCCACTACCCGGGGCCCATGACCGCAGAAAAATCAAAAATGAAGTAATAAAAAAAATTTTAATTAAGGTAATTTTTTTTTAATAGGGGCAAGGTGCTTATAGGATAACTTTGAAGGGCCAACCCGGCACGCGGTTTTCCCCAAAGGGGGTCACCATCTAAGTACAAAACCGGGGCCCGGGCCCCTGTTAACTTGGGTTGATCAGAGGGAAAAACCGGGGGGTTTTTTGGGGTTTGGGTTTATGGGTTGGCGATGTACTTTGCTTTTTTTTGTGGAAATATTTTGTTATGGGAAATAAGATAAAAAAATCACTTGTAACACTGGTGCATGTTTGATTGCTTTTTTTGCAATGTGGGGGGAAATCACTGAAATTTAAAAGTGTAAATTTTTTTGTTGACAATATTTTTGGGTTTTCCAATTATTTTAACTTGCACGAAAAATTTTAATTTATTTAAAAGTAACTCAGGATATGTAAAGTGATTTTATTTTGAATATGCCCCAGCTGTGGGCATACATAAGAGGTTTGTGTGTTAATTGAAGGGGATTTGTTGGGTTTAAATAAAAAACAGCAGACATCGTGGGAAAATTTGTAAAATAATATTTTACGCCCCCCCTTAATTTCACATATGAATTAAACTTTTTTTTCCAAAACATGTGATTCCCCAAATATTCCACGAATAGGTAGGGGGGCCCCAAATTATTTTTTCCCCTTAAGGGGCCCTACAAAGAGTATGGAGGGTTTACCCATGCTTGTTGTTTCAGCTTTTCCCCCATTGGCGTTGGAAAAGGGTTTGGCGACATGGAGATACTGTCCCCCCCCCAAAAGCAGTTAATTTTCTTTTCAATCCGGGAATCAAAATAAAGAAAAAAATTTTAAAAAAATATTTTTTAAAATATCGGGTAAGTGTATTATGTATTATCATAACCCCAAATTGGGGCAAAAATAAAAATTTTGTTAGGCAAGACAGTAATACTGGTTTGGCTTCAGTTCTATAATGAAAAAATTTAAAAAAAACCCTCCTCGACGACCCCCATCCCCAAAATTGAAATGTTACCCCCAGAAAAATACACCAAAAGGAAGAGCATCACATTCGGCATTCCCCGTGTAACCCAATTGATCTGTTTTTTTTAGATATAAGGGGGGTCATCACTTTTGCAATAAACAAATAATTTTTCCCCCCCCCCCCCTTTAAAAAAACAAATTTTTAATCTGTTTTTTTTTTTTTTTTTTTAAAAAAATTCGTTTTTTTTTTGAAGGGGGGGGGTGGGGGGTTTGGGGGGTGGTGGGGGGTGGTAAAAAGGCCCTGGTAATTTTTTGGAATGTTAATCAGCTCAGCTGTTAAAAATTGGTTTATGCTGTTTTACTTTTTGGTTAAATAAAGAGGTATAAAAAATTAGTGCAGGACCTAAAGTTAGCTTAAGCAAAGGGTGGAATATCCCAACCCCCCCCCCCCTTTTTTTTTTTTTCACCAACCCCCTAGATAAATTTGACCTTTGGGAAAAATTAATTTTTTTTATTTTTGCAGGGGGTAATGCCCTCGTAACCCCCCCCCCCCCCCCCCCAAAAAAAAAAAATTTGGGTTTCCCTAAATCAACAAAGGGGCATCAAAGGGTTTTTCACGCATCTTTTGGCGGCGCCCGGTTGGGGAGCAGTGTTCCGGATTTTTTGTCTGGATATTTTTATTTTTTTGTATTTGGGAAAAAAATTTAAAAAAATTTGTAAATAAAAATGTTGCCCCCCAAAAAATTGGGGTTTTTTGTCTGCTGGAGAGAGGCGTGTTTTTTCGATTGGGTTTTTTAAAGGGAAAAATTTGTTGTGTGTTGGCGGGGGGCGTACGTTAAAAAGTTATTTTTGTGCGCGGGGGGAGTAGTAAAACTGAAAAAAGGCGATGAAATTTTTTTAGTGTTTGTGGGTTTTTTACAAAATTCCGTGATGCAAGTGGGGTTTCGTTTCATTTTTTACCTTCCCGAGGGCCTGGTTTGAGACGGCATGTTTCAAAAAACCTGGGTTTCTGTGGGTGCAAAAAAAACATCGATGGTCAGCCCCCCTAGCCTCGGAACCGGGGGTGTAATGTAGAGGTATTTATTTGAATAGCGTGAAACGGAATGAGAAAAGTGCTTGCTCTTATGACGTAAGTAAACGTTTGTGTATTTATTTTTTCCCCCAGTGTGGGGGCATTTTGCACTGCAAAATTTGCATAAAGCTTAGGTTTATTGTAAAGAAAGCACGTTTGCAAATTCAATTTTTACAGTCGGCTTTAAAAAAAATTTACCCAGAAGTATGTAATGCTGCTGCCAGCCCATAGGACCCAAAAAACATTTTTAGGCTGTTAATGGGAAATTTAGCACCTTTTTTTAGGCCCCCCCTACTTTTCTTGTTTTTTTTTTTTTTTTTTTTTTTTTTCAGCCATTGTTTATCCCTCTGCCACATTTTAAAAAAAAAAATTGCGATGTAAATAATTAATACTGGTGAAAATTTCCCAGTACTAAAATAAATTAATATTTTAATTGACAGACTTTTTTTCCCCAAAAGAGACAAAGTGTTCAAAAATTGGGTCAATTTATATGAATAGCATATTTTGAAAAAAAATAGGTGTTTATTAAAAAAACTTAATATATATTTTATGAAACTGTTGTTTTTTATTATTTTTATTTTTTTTTATTTTTTTAGTATTACTACTACGACGATCCCCCACCCCCCGTCATAGTAAGAACATCCTTTTAAAGGTGATTGGGGAAAAAATTTGAAGAGTTTTAAGGTTTTTTGACACATTGAATGGTGTTTTTTTTTTTGCTAGAAATATTGTGTAATGTATGTGTGTCTTGTGCAGGGGATTACACGGGTAAATATAACCAGGGTTGTTTTGTGTTAGGTAATAAATAAAAAAAGCTTAGCCCCATTGAGGATTTGGGGGTCCCCTTTGGCCCCTGGCGGCGTGTTGGCCAGCCCCCCTGGCAGCAAAAGTGTCAGCAGTCTGTATTCCGCGGCTTGTTATGGGGGGGGGGGAGCTTTTTGTAGTGGCGAGAACACTTGCTTCTGCTGCTATGCGTTCAAAGATGTCGTTGACGAAGCTGTTCATGATGCTCATGGCCTTGGTGATATGCCAGTGTTGGTGAACCTGCTTCAACACTTTGTAGTGTTGATGGGATAGCTTTCCTTTCCCTCTTGCGCTTTTCTTCTTTTTCCCCCTTGGAGATGTTTTTCTGAGCCTTGCCGCTTTCTTTGGCCTTTTTCCCTGTTTTAGGAGGCTTGTGTTGCTGTGCTGCGCCCCCTTCAAATGCGGGCCCGGCAAAAAAGGTGGGGGAAAAAAAAAAAAACTGGGAGAAACCCCCCACGGTGCGCGCCCCAAACGCAGTGCTTTGCCGCTTTGATTGGTCGCGCACCGGGAAGGCCCCCCTGACAAAAAAGAGTTCTGGGTTGTGCGCTGGCCCCCCCTTTTTCGTGGTTTCGCTAGTCGCTGTCGTCCCGTACATCTGAATCCCCCATGTCGGAAGGGGGGGAAAGGTGGGAAAGTGAAGGGGAAATCGAAGTCGCGCTCAACCGTTTCAGGAAAATGCAGTTCCCCGTCGGGGGAATCCACAGGCTGCTGCGAAGGGGGAACTATGAGGCGTTGTTGGGGCAGGTGCTCCAGTATTTTGGGTGCTGTGATGGAATACCTGGCAGCTGAGTGCTCGAACTGGCGGGGAATGCAGCCCGTGAAACAAAAAGCGGGGATATCCCACGCACCTCCAGCTGGTACCCCAATGATGAGGAGCTGAACAAGTTGTTGTCTGGTGTGACAATCGCCCAGGGCGGCGTCCTACCCAACATCCAACCGTGCTTCTGCCCAAGAAAAAATGAGAAAAAAGCTTAAGGCTTCTTTTTTCCCGCCTGTCTGCTTAGCTACAATAAAAAAAACGGTCCTTCTAAAGGACCAACATTTTGGGGGTTCCATGAAGGGAACAGTTGTCTGTTGGATAAAATAGTTTGCCTTTGTGCACTGTGTTAAATTAATTATTTTACTTATCTCCAGCTTTCTTGTGCAGTGTGACTTATGTTACACATACACACACAAACACAGTTGGGAGTGGTCTAAAAATAGCTTTTAGGTAATGTAATTTGTGCTTTAAAACCAAACATCCTGCAAGAGACATGTAACCCCATTTTCTTTATTTGTTTGCATTACCCCTTTAAAGCACACTGTACATTTCATATAGGCCTACAAAATTCGGCAGACTGCACAGTTAGATATCAGACTTAAATTAAAAATTAAAAAAACCTTTTTATTTTTGCATTCAAAAACATGGTCGGGTATTTTATTTGCAGCTTTTTTTCCTTTTTTTGCAAAAAAAAATGGGGTACATGTTAGGGGGGGGGGGAAAATTTTATTTTTTTTTGGGGGGTTTTTTGGGGTGGAAATAATTTTTTTTTTTTTTTTTTTTTTTTTTTCCCAAGGGGGGCAAATTATGCATTGGGGGTTTGAAAAAAAATAAAAAATTGGGGCCATATTAGGGAAAGTGTAAAAAAAGGGTTGCATTTTTCTTAAATTTTTTGGCATTTGTCCTTATTATTTTTTGTTGTACCTTTAAATGGGAAACTTTTTTTTTCTTGGGGTTTTTATTGTGTTTTTCTGGGCAGGGGTGTTTTGTGGGGAAGTTTTTAAAAAGTAACTGGCTACCTCCCCCTTTTTCAATTACTTTTTGAGGGGGGCCCCTTTAAAAGGGGGGGGCCCTTTTGATTTTGGGGGGTGCCCGGGGTTTTGGGGTTTTTAACCCCCCGAAGGGGGGGTATGCCCCCCGGGCCTTTTGGCAATTTTTTTTTTTTTTAAAGGGGGGGGAAGGGTTTTTTGGGAGGGGGGGAATTTTTTTTTTTTTGGGGGGACACCCACCCGGGAGGGGGGGACATTTCCAAAAAAAAAATTTTTCAACATCGGTTTTTCTTTTTTTTTTATGGTTGCCCCCCAAGGAACCCCCTTTTCCTTTCAGGTGGGGGCCAGTTGGGGAGTGCCGGTTAAAAATTTTCCCCCGGGGGGATTTTTGGGGCCCCCCAAAAGGCCCCGTTTGTGGGGCGGTTTTGCTCCCCCCCCCAGATGCCCCCCCCCTTTCCCCAATTTTTCCAGCCCTGGGGCTTTTTTCCTTTTTGAAAGCCTGGATTGTGCCCCCCCCAAAAATTTTTTCCACCATTTTGAAAATGGTTTTTATGGGGGGCGGGAAATTGGAAAAAACCCCGGCCCCCCAAAGGGGTCCCCCAAATGTATCGGGCCCCCGCCTTTTTTTTTAAAAACCCCTTTTTTACTTTTCCGGGGCCCGCAGGGGACGGGGGCCCAAAAGTTGGGGGGGGAAAAGGGGGACCGGGGTAATGGGTTTGAAAATAAAGGCGCACCCGCAATTGGAGGGGGGGGGCCCCCCCAAGGAAAGGTTGCTCGAACGAAAGCCCCCCGCCAAGCCCCCCCCGGGCCCCACCCAGGGGGGGGGGGGAAACCAAATGCAGGCGCCGGCACGGGGGGGGAGACACCGCTGCCAAAAAAACCCCCCCCAGAAAAGGGCACCGAAGGCGGGGCCTTTTTCCGGGGGGGGGCCAAGGGCTTGGAAAGGGAATTTCAAGGGACTGACCTGGCTCCCAGAGCTCGGGGGGGTTTAGGGGGGCTTTTTGCGGGAAAGGGGGGAGTAAAGGGGGCCAAACCCTCGTGGGGTTTGGTTTGGGGGCCCCAAAACCCTTTTGTTCACCCAAGGGCCAAAAAAGGAATCCACCTCCCCCCAAAGGGAATTTTTCCGGGCTTTTGGAAACGCTGTAAAAAAAACAAAAAAAAGGGGCCCTTTTTTTTGGGGGGGGGCCAATAATAACTGGGGCAAAATTGAAAAGGGGGGAAAAGTTGGGATTTTTACAATTCCATCTATTTTTTTTTCCGGGGGCCCCAAAATTTTTTTGACCTTTCTGGGAAATTAAAAAAAATTTAAAAATTAAAAATTAAAAAATAATTCATTTTTACAAATTTTTTTGCATTTTAATTTGAGCTGTTGAAAAATTAAAAATTTTATTTTTTCTTTTTTGTGTTGTGTGGTTGTTTTTTTGGTTTTGTTTTTTGTAGGCCTGAAATTTTATTTATTTGGGGGGAGGGGCGGGGGGGAAATTTTGGGAAAAAAAAACAAAAAATTGGGGGGTTTCATTAAAACTGTTTTTGGTTTTTTTTGTGTTGGTTTTTTCGGGAGTTAGACAAAAAGAACCATTTTAGGTTTTTAGTAATTTATAGACGAAAAAAAAACCCCCTGGTTTTCCCCCATATATATATGTAAAAAATTTTCTTTGGGCCCGATTTTGCTCTTGGGGGGGGGGGCCCCACTTTTTTTTTTGGGGTTTTTTTGGGGGGGCCCCGAGGTTTCTTTTGGGAGGAGGGGGGACCCCTTTTTTTCGGCCTTCGAAAGGGGTGACTTTTTTTGGGCTTTCGGGGGGGTCGTAGGGGGCTGCCTTCCTTTTTTTTTTTTTTTTTTTCTCAGGGTGAGGGTAGCTTTTCTTGGGGGGATTTGACTTCCCTTGGTCCACGGGCTGTTTTTCTTGGCCCAGGGAAATTTTCTTTTTTTTTCCCTTGGGGGCAGCAAAGGCCCCCTTTTTTTTCCCCACCAACAGTCTTGGGCTGGTCAGGAGGCCCACTGCCAAGATCCAGAGGGCCCGTTTAAGGGGGGGCCCCCTTGGGGGCCCCCCCCTTTTCCCTTTTTTCGTTTCTGGAAGGGATTTGGGGGGCCCCGCTGGCTACAGCGGGGGCCTTCAGGTTATTTTTTTTTATGGAAGGTGCCAAACCTTTCTCGGGCTTTCAATTTTTGTAGGGGGGGGATGGGGGCCCTACTTCTTTTTATGGTTTTGCAATTGAGGGGGGGGGGGGAAACCCCCCGGCCCCCCTTTCCTTAAGGCTTTTTTATTGCGGAAAACCTCCCCATTCTCCGATGTGCGTGGGGGGGCGGGCCCTTGGGTCGTGGCTTCTTGGGGGGGGGGGCTGCCTTTGCCTTTCTTAGGGGGGGGGGGCCCCGGGCCGGGTTTTTTGGGGCCACTGCTGGTGCTTTTTTGCTTGCTGGCTCCTGTGTTCTGCCTGGGATGTGCTTGATCGTAACTAAAAAACCTGGGGCAATATTTGAGAAAAAAAAAAATTTTTCCATTTTCTGTTTACCCAAATTTTTTTTTGGCCCCCCGGGGGGGGGGGGGAAAAAACTTGGGGATTAACCTCGTTTGGGCAGGGGAAAGGGGGCACGAAAAAAAATTTCGGGGGGACGTTTGGGAAAAAGAATGAAAATTGCTTTTTTTTCACACTCCCAAATTTCGCCCCTTTTTTAGGGATGGGGGGAGGGGGGGGCCCGTAGTAAATATCTTGGGGGGGGGGGCCCCCCCGGGTAAGGTAAGTGTTACCTGTGGCAATGGCCAAATTGGGCTTCCCAAAGCTTTAATTCGTGGCACTAAGGTTTGGTAAAGCTGAGTTGAAAGCGGGCAATCCAAATAACCACCTTCCCCCACTTCCGCCGCGGTCCGGGGGGGCTCCCAGGAGGCCAGGGGAAGTGAAATCGCCTGGGGTTGGGGGGCATTTTTTTTGGGGGGGTTGGGGGCTTTGCGGGGAACAGGCCTTCCGGGGGCTTTTTTTCCCACTGCCAAGGGTTTGGGGGGCCGTTTTTTGCATTGCTTTGAAGCGGGAAATTTTTACAGCAAATTTAAAAATTTTAAACAGGTCCCGCCCAAAACCAATCTTTTTCAATTGCAAAAAAGTTTTTCCACTATTTCAAGTGGTTTTTTTTAATTTGTGCTGGGGAAAATGCTTGAAAAAAATAGTAAAAAAAGAAATGGTTTGGGGGGTATTGGCATCCATGTGGGGCTGGAAAAAAACCCACCGGACCAATTTAATAATTTTTACTTGGTGGAAATTTTTTGTAAGGCTGAAAAGGGTTATATTTTTTGGGTATAAAAAATTTGGGTTTGGGAAAGGGGGCCCTCACATGTATTCTGGGTTTGGGGGGACGATGATGCAGTTAGTGGAGAAAATTTTCATTTTGTTAAAAACAGAAACATAAGGGGGAAAAATATCATTTTAAATTGGCCCCCCAAGAGTAATCCCCCCGGGGGGGGGACCCGGGGGGCCCAATCCATAATCTTACCCCGCCCGTGTCGCCGGCAGCAAAAATTGGGCCCAAATGCATGCTGCCTGGTTTGCCTAGCAGGGGAAAAAAATGGGAGTTTTTACATCTTTAAGTGGTTATATCTTAAAAACGCATTTTTCGTAAAAAAAAAAAAAAAAAAGGCCCTTTAGGGGGTGTTTTTTACTTTACACCATTTGGGGGAACGTATGGGGTTTTACTTTTTTTTTTGGGGGGAAAACAGGGGGGATAAATTTCCTTCCCTTTTCCCGCCTTTAAATTTGGTTTGGTGGGGAATAGAGGAAAAAACTTTGGTCCCCCCTGGCAATCTTTTTTTCAAATTTTTAGTAGACTCGTTTAATATTTTATTTTTGCCTGTCAAAATTCTTTTTCCCAAAGAAAGGGGGGGGGTATGCAGTTTTGCTTTGGGGTACGAATTATTTTTTGGGGTGGGAATTTGGGTTTCTGTTTTTAATTTTGGGAAAAGGGCAGCCTGGGGTGGTAAGAAAAAAAGGGAGGTTTGTTTTCACTATTTTTTTTTGTGGGGGAAGGGGAAAAAAAAAGGGTTCCAAAAAAATGCTGCCTTGTTTCCAAATTCTTGTAAGGGATTGGTGACAGCCCACATGGTCATGGATTTTTTTACGGCCCAGGGGGTAATTTTTCCTTTTGTTTGGGGAAAAATGATTTTAAGAGTTTAGTATTTTATAAAAACTGTAAAGGGTTTTTTAAAAGAAATAAAGGGGGGCAATTTGGGTTAATTATGGAAGATTTAAAGGTTTTTCTTTTGTTGGATTTTTTCCTTTTTTTAAGGGGGGGGGGGGGGGGGAACATTTGTTCTGTGTAAAAAAAATTTTTTAACCCCCAAAAAAAAAACTAAAAAAACCATTTTTAAAGTTAAAAAAATTGGGGGGACTTTTAAAAGGCAGTAAAAAAAAAAATGTATTAACCCTAATTAAAAATTTTTTTTTTTTTGCAGGCCCCTTGGGGGGGCATAACACCGGGCTGTTTTAATTTGCCAAAGTTTTTTTAAAGGGGGAAAAAATGTGGGGAAAAGGGTAGGGCATTTTTTAAATTTAAAGGTATTAATTTAGCAGGGCTTTTTTAAATTTTGCCCGCCCACTTCACTGTTTTTTTAGGCGATAACAGCCTATTGGTCTGTCACCAAAAAAAAACCGGGCAAAAAAAACAGGGGGAAAAAAACATTCCCCCCAAACCCCTTTCCCGGGCCCCTTTTTTCCCCCCCCCCCAAAACCGGGCTTTTGTTTTTCCCGCCCATTAAACCCCCTTATTTCATCTTAAAAAAAATTTTTTTTCAACTAGAATACGAATGACTTGCGGAGGTATTTTTAAAATTGGGGAAGGGTGGTTTTTTTTTTTTTTTTTTAACTCTATTCAATTTTTTTTTTTTAAGGAAGGAAAAAGGTTTTTTTTGGGGGGGGGGGGGGGGGGGGAAGAAGGGTGGGAGGAAAATTTTTTTTCCCGCTAATGTTTTGATTGCTTTCGTAGATTTATTTATAACGGGGGCGAGGGGGTTTTTTTACCCCAACTCGGGGCATATTTTTTCAATAGGGAAAAAAAAAAAAAAAAAAAAAAAAAAAATCAGTTTGCTAAACCCTTACAACCCAAAAAAAATTTTGGTCCCGGGTTGTTTTTTTTGCAAGCTTTTAGAAATAGGGGCCGGGGTTTGGAAAAAAAGGGAAAATTATAATTATGGTAATTGTATTTTTGGGAAAAATTTTTAAAAAATAATTAAGATCTCGTCCATAAATATCGGGCCGGGGGAGGTAAAACGGGTTGTTTAAATTTTCCCCCAATTTTTTTTATTTTTCTATTTTTTAAAAAGGTTTTTTTTGGGGCTTTCTGCTGCTTATTTTTTGGTGTGTAATGTCGGGCCCGGTTTTTTTTAAATTTTAAGTTTGCGGGGAATAGTTTTTTTGGGTTTTAATTATTTTAATTTAGAAAGGTTTTTACTAGAAAAGTTTTAAATTTTTTAAAGGGGGGGGGGGCCCATTTTTCCCCCATAATTGGAAAAAATTATTTTCCCCCGGTGGTTTTTTGTTTCATCCCTTTTGAAAGAAAAGGGGGGAAAATTTTTTGACCCTTTTTTTTTGGGGGCAGAAGTTCCCGGGGTTTACTGGTAAAGTTTGTGGTTTTTTGTTTGGCTTCGGGGGAAAAAAAACGTGGTTTGGCAAAAAGGTTTGAATTTTTTTCCCGGGGGAAAATTTTCCAAATTTGTTGCTGCGTTTGATTACCCTGGGGAAAAAAAACCCAAAGTGAAAAACAAAATTAGCTTTTTAAAAAAATTTTTTTTTTGGGGAAAAATGTTTGTGTTTAAGGGTTGGGGAGGGGGAAAAAGGGGCTTTAAAAAACCCCTATTTAATTTTTTTTTTGCCGCAGGAGGGTTTTGGGGGGATTGGCTCAGGTTTTTAAAAAAAGCGAAAAAAGGGGGGATAAAAAAGAAAAAAAAACCTTTGTTTTTCTTTTTGGGAAGGATCTTTTGGTTTGGCGGAAAAAAAAATTTGTGTAGTAGTTGGGGGTTGTCAATTGTTTTTTTTTTGTGAAAAAAAAAAATTATTATGTTTTTTTTGGGAAAAATTTTTGTATTTTGTGGCGAGCGGGCCAATTTTAGGGAAGGGAAATTACTCGGGTTCCAAATTGGGTTTTCAAAAAAAAAAACAAAAGGTTAAGGGATGTGTGTGTGTGTGCTTTATAAATTAAAAATGTATTCAGGGACTTTTTATCCCAAAACTGGTTTTTGGAAAAAGTTTTTTTTGGGAAAAAATTGGGGGGGGAGGGGACAAAAAAAATTATTTATTTTTTTTTTCCCGCAATTTTTTTTGCCCGGGGGGAAAAAGGAGGGGGTGGAGAAGGTTAATTTTGGGTTAAATGTTGGGGGAAAAACAATGGGGGGGCAAATTTAATTATTTAACCCAAAAATTTTTACGGACGATTATTGAAAAGAATATCTTGGGGGATTGTTAAAAAAGGGGGCTTTTGGGTTTTTTTTATTTACCCCAGGGATTTTTAGGGGCCACTTGCAAGTAATGTGGGGGGGGGGGGGGGTTTGCTGTCCCCAACCCCCCAAATCCCCTCCCCCCTTTTTTTTAACCCCCCCCACCTATTTTTTTTTTTCCCCCCTTTTCCCCCGGTGGGGCCATGGGGACCCGGCCCGGGGAAAAAAAAAATCGAAAAATGAAAATAATGAAAAAATTTTTAATTAAGGAAAGGGGTTCCCGTTTTTAAATAGGGGGGGCAAGGTGCTTTTTTTGGGGCATAAACCCTTGGAAAATGCCAAAAAGGCACGCGGGGTTTTTTTTCCCAACGGTCCCCAAACCCAATTTTAATTTACTAAAACGCCGCCCCGGGGGGCCCCCCGTTTTAAAATTCCCGGGGATTTTGGAAAAAATTTAAAAACCCGGTGTTTTTTTCCAGGGGGTTTGTATGGCCGTTGGGCGGGTTTACTTTTTGGGGGTGTTTGTTGTTGGGGTTTTTTTACTTTGTATGGGAAAAAAAAAAAAGTTTAAAAATCCAAATTGTTAATCCCCCCCCGTCGTGGCATGTTTAATTGCTTTAATTTTTGCGATTTTTGGGGTTTCCCACTTGAAAATTTATTGGGGTGGGTTTTTATTTTTTGTTGGACAAAACTTTTTTGGTTCCATTACCCTTTAACTTGGGAACGGAAGGGGGGAAATTTTCCTATTAAAAATAAACCTTTAGGAATGTTTTTTTAAAATGAAATTTTTAAAAAGGGATTTGCCCCACAGTGTTAAGGGATTAATAAGAGGGGATGGGTGTAAAATGAAGGTTTGCTTGATTATAAAAAAAAAAAAAAGCGGAATCGGTCGGAAAATTGGGAAAAAAAATAATATAAAAAACGCCAAAAATTAATTTTTTTTTTTCCCCCAAAATGGAAATTTAAAATTTTTTTTTCCCAAAAAAAAATTTTTTGATTACCCAAATATTCCACCGAATTTGGTAGGACTGGCAAAATTTTTTTTTTTTCCTTAAAGGGGGGGCCATACAAAGGGGTTTTGGGGGGGGGTTTCATGCATGTTTGTTTCCCAAAAACTTTTTGGCCCATTGGGGGGTTGGAAAAGGGGGGGTGGGGGGACATGGGGGGGTTTTTTTGTCCCTCCCCCTTTAAAGCAGTTTTTAATTTTTTTTTTTTTTTTCAACTCCAGGAAATTTTAAAAAAAATATACGAAATAAATTTAAAAAAATATTTCTTAAATATCTGAGTAAAGGTTGTTTATATAATGTATTTATAATTAAACTCAAGATTAGGCAAAAATATAATTTTGTTAGGCAAGAACAGTAATACTGGGTTTTGGCTTCTTTCTTCTATAATGGAACACATTGCAAAAAAAAAACATCCTCGGACCGACCCCCCATGCCAAAGGTTGAAACTGTGTACACCTAGAAAAAAACACACCAAAAGGAAAAGGAGCCATCACATTCGTTGACATTTCCCAGGTGTAAACCCAATTGATCTGTTTTTATTAGATTATAAGTGGGGTCATCACATCGCAATAATCAAATAAATTTTCCCCCCTTCCCCCCTTTTAAAAAAAAACAAAACTTATTAATTCTGTTTTTTTTTTTTTTTTTTTTTTATGTTTAGAAAATTCGCTGGTTTTTGAAAGGGGGGGGAGTGGGGGTTTGGGGGTGGTGGGTGGGGGTTGGGTAAAAAGGGCCCCCTGGTAAATTTATGGAATGTTAATATTTCAGCTCAGCTGTTAATAAAAATTGGTTTATTGCTTTCCCACTTTTTTTTGGTTAAATAAAGTGGTATAAAAAAAATTGAGGTGCAGGACCTAAAAGTTAGCTTAAGCAGGATGGAATATATAACTACCCCCCCCCCCCCTTTTTTTTTTTTTTTCTTCACCAAACCCGCTAGATAATAGACTTGGGAAAAATTATATTTATTTATTTTCTTGCAGGGGGGTAATGTCATCGTACCCCACCCCCCCCCCCCCCCCCCTCCCACCAAAAAAAAAAAATTGGTTTCCGTAAATCAACAACACGGGAACATCAAAGTTTTATCACGCATCTTTTTGGGCGGCGCTGGTTGGTAGCAGTGTTTCCGCGATTGTTTTTGTCTGGATTATTTTTATTTTTTTGTATTTGAAAAAAAATTAAAAAATTAGTAAATAAAAGTGTTGCCTGAAATTGGTTTTTATGTCTGCTGGAGAGAGGGCGTGTCTTGCGATTGTTTATTAGGAAAACTTTGTTGTGTGTGTTGGCGGACGTACGTTTAAAAAACGTTATTTTTTAGTTGCGCGGGTGAGCTAGTAAAAACTGAAAAATAGGCGATGAAATTTATCAGTGTTTGTGGTTGTGGTTTCTTACAATATTTCCGTGATGCAAAATGGATGCGTATCAGTTTTTGTACCTTCCCGGAGTCCTGGTTTAGAGGACGGCATGTTTTCAAACACCTGGGTTTTCTGTGGTGTGGCAAAAAAGCATCGATGGTCAGCGTGCTAGCCTCGGAAACGGTTACTGTAATGTAGAAGGTATTTATTTTGTAAATATGCGTGAATCGGAATGAGAAACAGTGCTATGCTCGTATGACGTAAAGTAAACGTTTTGTGTATTTATTTTTTTTTCCCCGAGTGTGGGGGCATTTTGCACTGCAAAAATTTGCATAAAAGCTTAGGTTTATTGTAAAAGAAAGCACGTTGCACTTCACATTATACAGTCGGCTAAAAAAAATGTATTACGAGAAGTATGTAATGCTGCTGCCAGCACATAGGACAAAAAATCATTATTAGGCTGTTAATGGTAAAGTGAGCACACTTTTTGAGGGCCCCGCCCCCTTACTTTATTTTTTTTTTTTTTTTTTTTTTTTTTTTTTTTTTCAGCCATGTGTTTTATTCCCTCTGCCACATTTTTAAAATAAATATTGCGATGTAAAATAATTAATACATGGTGTAAAATTCCACAGTACTAAAAATAAATTATATATTTAAATTGACAGAACTGTTTTTTCCAAATGAGACAAAGTGCTTCAAAAAATTGCTCAATTTATCATGAATAGCAATATATGTAAAAAAGATAGGGTGTTTTATTAAAAATCTTAATATATATATATGAAAAACTGTTTGTTTTTTTATTATTATTATTATTGTTTAATATTATTTATTATTAGTATTACTACTACGGACGATCGCCCACAACCACTGTCCATAGTAAGAAACATCCTTTAATGGTGATTGGGAGATATTTGAAGAGTTTTTTAAGGTTTGTGGACACATTGAATGGTGTGTTTTTGTTTTTTTGCTAGAAAATATTGTGTAATGTATGTTGTGTCTTGTGCAGGGTAATTACACAGATAAATATAACCCAGGGTTTGTTTTACGTAGTTTAGGTAATAAAATGAAATAAGCTTAGTCTATTGAGGAATAGGTGTACAGGAAGAGCAGGCTTTTTCATACTTGCTTTTGGTATGATAATTTGGATCACACATTAAAAAATATTTTCACATATAATCCTCCAGTAGCTTGTTTTTTATGCCATATGTTCGGTTTATCCAAGTACAATTTTTTCTTGAACTATTAAGGTGTTTTTTTATGGTTTTTTAAAATTTTATTAAAAAAAGTATTTTTAATCATATTTCATTAATAGCTATTTTCAATTTAAATGAAATTTTTTTTGTGAGAAGAAGTGGAAAAATGTATAACACACACATCTTAGTATTGTAATGTTTGGAGAAACTTGATTTAAAAATAAAAATAGGGCATATATATATATAAAATTATGGACAGCAGCAAAAAAATTAGTTTCCTCTTCATGTTTATTTGTTGTTTGGTCCTTAAAAAGGACCGTTTTATGTAGTTTTTGCACTGGCCCAGGGGGCAGCTCACTTGGGAAGCTGGTGTACTTGGTGGACTGCCTTTGTTGCCCCTCGCTGACGGCCGTGCTTGGGCCAGCTCCCCTGGCAGCAGAAAGTCGTACAGCAGTCTGTATTTTCGCGGCTTGTTTTATGGGTGGGACCGCTTATTGTAGTGAGCGAGACGAACTTGCTTTCTGCTGCTATGCGTTTCAAAGATGTCGTTGACGAAAGCTGTTTCATGATGCTCATGGCCTTGGGATGATATGCCAGTGTCTGGGTGGAAACCTGCTTCAAACACTTTTTGTAGATGTAGATGGCATAGCTTTTCCTTCCTCTTGCGCTTCTTCTTCTTGTCCTCCCTTGGAGATTGTTTTTTCTGAGCCTTGCCTGCTTTTCTTTGCTTGCCTTTCCACTAGTTTTTAGGAGGCATTGTGTTTGCTGTGCTGCGGCGCCTTCAAATGACAGGCAGGCGAAAGGTGGGAGGAAAAAAAACTCGGGACGGACTCCACGGTGCGCGGGACCAATCGCAGTGCTTTTGCCGCTTCTGATTTGGTCGCGGCCACCGTGGGAAGGCCACATGACAAAAACAAGATGTTTCTGGGTTGTGCGCTGGGCCACTTTTCTCGCTGGTTTTCGCTAGTCCGCTGTCGCTCTGTAACATCTGAAACTCATCATGTCAGGAAAGGGGTTAAAAGGTGGGGAAAAGTGGAAGGGGGAAAATCGAAGTCCGCGCTCAAGCCGTGCAGGGACTGCAGTTTCCCCAGTCGGGGCGAATCCACAGGCTGCTGCGCAAAGGGCAAAAACTATGCAGAGCGGTGTTGGGGGCAGGTGCTCCAGTATAATATTTTGGGCTGCTGTGATGGAATTACCTGGCAGCTGAAAGTGCTCGAAACTGGCGGGGAAATGCAGCCCGTGATAACAAAAAAGACGAGGAATCATCCCCACGACACCTCTCCAGCTGGCTATCCGCAATGATGAGGAGCTGAACAAGTTTGTTGTTGTCTGGGTGTGACAATCGCCCCAGGGGGCGGCGTCCCTACCCCAACATCCAAGCCCGTGCTTTTCTGCCCAAGAAAAACTGAGAAGAAAAGCTTAAGGCTTCTTTTCTGCCTGCCTGTCTGCTTAGCTACAATAAACAAAACGGTCCCTTCTAAAGGACCAACATGTGGTTTCACATGAAGGGAAATACAGTTGGTCTGTTTGAGATAAAAATAGTTTTGCCTTTGTGCACTGTGTTAAATTAATTTATTTTACTATCATCTCCAGCTTTTCTTGATGCAGTGGTGACTTATGTATACACATACACACACACAAAACACAGTTGCAGTGTGGTCCTAAAAATAGCTTTGCAGGTAATGTAATTTTGTGCTGAAAAAACCAAAACATCCTGCAAGAGAGACATGTAAACCACCATTTTTTCTCATTTTTGTTTGCATACATACCTACATACATGCACCACTGTAACATTACATATAGGCCTACAAAAATTCGGCAGAACATGCAACATGTTAGATATCAGACTTAAATTTAAAAAATTAAAAGCCATTATATTATTTTTTTTGCATTCAAAATCATGGTCAGGGTATTATATATTTGCAGCTTGCCATATTTTTGCAAATAATGTGTACATGTTAGAAGGGAAAATATATATATTTAGAGTTATTTGATGGAAAATAATTTTTTTTTTTTTTTTTTTTTTTTTTTTTTTTCCCAAGACATTATGCATGCTTTGAAAAGAATAAAGTGACCATATTAGCAAAGTGTAAAGGGCTTGCATTTACTTATTTTTCGGCATAGTCCTTTATTATTTAGTTGTACCTAAAATGAAGCTTGTTTTCTTGTGTTCATTTGTTGTTTTTTTCTGACAGGGTGTAGTGGGTACAGTGATACAGTAAACTGCTACCTCCCCATTGCAATTACTGTGATGGCCCTTTAAAAAGGGCCGTTTTTTGATGGCTGGGCCGGAGTTTTGGCTTAAACCTCCGAAGCCCGTAGAGGGTGGCGGGCCCTGCCCTTTTTCAAGGCATAACACGACGTCCATTGCAGTGGACAGTTTTCCTCTTGGCATGCTCTGTGTAGGGTGACAGCATCGCGGATGGACATTTTTCCAAAAAACACTTTTCAGCAACACCTCGTGTCTCTTCATAGATGAGCCCCCGAGATGCGCTTTCACTCCCTCCCACGCCTGGGCCCAGCCCTGCGGATTTGCCGGCTTTGGTAATTTCCCCTGGATGTTGTCACGCAGGCACCTTCCTGTGGCGCTTTTGCTCCCACCTTTTCCCCAGACCCTTGCCCACCCTTGCCCACGTCCCCAGTCATGTTGGCTTATTTCCTTGTTGCAGCTGGATTGCTGCCCAACACAAATTTTTTCCATTCCAGTTTTTGATGAAATGGCCTGCGCGTGTAATTGGCTGAACACCGTCCCGCCCCAAATAGGAGCGCTGGCCCAATAGTAAGCGCAACCGCCAGTTTTAAACAAAAAACTGTGTGTTACTGAATTGCAGGCTGCCGCAGACAGCCCCACAGTGGAGGAGTTTGAAACGGACCCAGGATCAGGATGGGCTCGCCACAAAGCAGACAGCCCGCAAGTCGACGGGAGGCAAAAGCCCCCAAGGAAGCAGCTTGCTACGAAAAGCTGCCCGCAAGAGCGCCCCCGGCCACGGGGGGGAGTGGAAGAAAAGCCCACAATCGCTTACCGGCCTGGCACTGTTTGCTTTTGAGGGGAGAATCAGGCGCTACCAGAAAAAGCACTGAAACTGCTTCATCCGCAAGCTGCCATTCCAGCGCGCCTGGTAAGGGGAGATTGCACAGGACTTCAAGACTGACCTGCGCTTCCAGAAGCTCGGGCGGTTTATGGCTCTGCAGGAAAGCGAGTGGAAAGCCCTTACCTCGTGGGGGGCTGTTTTGGAGGGGACACAAAAACCTGTGTGGCTATCCACGCCAAAAAAGAGTCCACCATCATGCCCCAAGGGACATCCCAGCTTGCCAGGCGCCATACGTGGGGGGAGCGTGGGCCTAGGGGACACCTCGTCATTCTCTGCTGCACGTAGAAAGAAACAAAAAACGGGCCCTTATGAGGGCCAATAATAACTGACAAAAATTGAAAAGGGAAAAAACAGTTTGGCTGTTTTTACAATTTTACATCTATTTTTTTGTCGACCAATTTTTTCCTTGACCTTGCTGGCAAATAAAAAATTAAAGAATTAAAAAAAATTATATAAATTCATTGACAAATTACTGCATTTTTAATTGAGCTGTTTGAAACACATAAAAAATTATTATTTTTCTGTTGGTGTGTGTGTGTTGTGTGTTTGTGTGTGTTGTGGTTAGGCATGATGATTATGAGGAGGTCGGTTAAATTTTCAGAAGAAAAAAAAAAATTGATTACATAATTCTGTGGTGTTTGTTGTGTTGTTGTTTTTACGCAGTTTCAGGACAATGAAACCATGTAGGTTTGAGTAATGATAGACGAAACAACCACCCTGTCCCACCTTATATATATATAATATATTATATATATATATATAATATATATATATATATATTATATTATATATATATATTATATATATATTAGAGAGAGAGAGGAGGAGAGGGGAGGAAGGGGGGGGGGGGGGGGGGGACCACCACACACCACACATATGCATATTTTTCATTTTTTTTTTTTTTTTTTTTTATGTATAGGAGTTGTGACAGCAGAGAGCAGATACCTTTCAGGTAAAAAAAATTGTTGGCCCTTAGAAGGGCCGATAATGTAGCATTGTACCACAGCAGCTGCAAGCCTCTTTCATTTCTTCTTTGGAGCAGTTTTTTCTTTGGCGATTTTGCTCTCTTCGGGGGCCCACTTTTCTTCGGTTTTTGGGCGCCACGAGGTTTTCTTGGTTGGAGGGCTTGGGAACACCTTTTTTCGCCTTCGAAGGTGACTTTCTTGGGGCTTTCGGAGTCGTAAGCTGCTGCCTTTCTTTTTTCTTCTCAGCTGTAGGTGTAGCTTTTCTTGGACTGACTTCTTGGTCCACTGCTGTTTTTCTTGGCCACGGATCTCTTTCTTTTTTCCTTGGGGGGCAGGCAGCCCCCTCGTTTTCCCACCCAAAACCAGTCTTGGGGCTGGTCAGGAGCACTTGCCAGATCCAGATTGCCCAGTTTTAAAAGGGACCCTGAGGCCCCCTTCCCTTTTCGTCTGGATGAGTTCGCCGCTGGGCTACAGCTGCCTTCAGGTATTTTTTTTTATGAAAAGGTGCCAACTTCTCAGCATCAACTTTGTAGGGTGGATGCGACATACTTCTTCTTTATGGCTTGCAATGAAGGAACCCGCCTCTTTCCTTAAGGGCTTTTTTATTGCAGAAACCTAACCATCTCCGATGTGCGTGGGGTTGGTGGCAGGGCTTGGCTCGTGGCTTCTTTCGAGGGCTGCCTTGCCTTTTCTTAGGGGAGGGCCCGCCTGGGGATGGGGGGCCACTGCTGGTTGCTGTTTTGCTGCTGCTCCTGTGGTCTGCCATGATGTGCTTGATCGTACTGAAACCTGGCAATAGTATTGAGTGAAAAAAATTTCTCATTTTTCTGTTACCCAATTTTTTTGGTCCCGGACCGATCGGAAAAAACTCTGGATTACCTCGCTAGCATGGGGAAGCAGCGAAACTCGGGGACGATGAAAAGTAAATGCAATTGCTGTTTTTCACACTGCCAATTTTCGGACCCTTTTAGGGGATGTGAGTGGGCCCGTAGTAAAATATCTTAGGCAGGCACAGTAAAAGGTAAGTGTTTACCTGTGGCAATGGGCCATGGCTCCCAAAGCTTTAATTTCGTGGCACTAGCTGGTAAATGCTGAGTTGAAAGGGCGCGCACTCATCCAAACATCCTCCCACTCCGCCCGCGGTTTCCTGGGCTCCAGGAGGCACGGGAGTGCATCGCCTGGGGTTGGCAGTTTTTTTAGGATGGCTTTGCGGACAGCCTTCCTGCATTTCCACTGCCAAGTTTTGGTGGGCCGTGTTGCATGCGTGAGCTGAAAATACAGCTATTTGAATTTTACAGGTGCCGCCAAAACAAATTCTTTTTCAATTGCAAAAAGCTGTTTCCCACTATTCAAGTGCATAATTTTGTGCTGGAAAATGCTTGAAAAATAGTGGAAAAGAAATGGTCTGGTACTTGAAGGCATCATGTCGGGCTGGTAAACACGGACAATAATAATATTGTACTTGGTGGGTATTCTGTAAGCTGAAAAGGAAGTCATTATATTTGTATAGAAAATTTGTGAAGGGCCCTTCACATGTATCTGGTCAGGACGATTGATGCAGTATAGTAGAGAAAATTCTACTTGTATGTACAGTACATAAAGTGGAAAAGTATCATACTATGGCAACCAGTGTATCCCCTGATGACAGGGCAGCCACCCATCATATCTTACCCCCGCAGTGGTCGCGGCAGCAAAAATGGCCACTGCATGCTGCCTGTTTGCCTAGCAGGGAACATGGAGTATACATCTCAAGTGTTGTATATCTTAAAACTGCATTTTTCCGTAAAAAAAAAATAAAAAAGGGCCTAGAGTGTTTTTACTTTTACACATTGGACGTATGTGTGGTACTTTTTTTGGAGAACAGGCATACTGCATACTTCCAGCTTTAATTTGTTTTGGTGGAATTAGAGGAAACTTGTCACTGCATCCTACATTGTAGTAGCACTCGTTTAAATATTTTATATTGCCTGTCAGATACTTTCTCCAAAAGAAGGGGACTATGCAGTTTTTGCTGGGTACGAAATTTATTTGCGGTGGAAAATTGTTACTGTCTATCGCAAGGAAGCAATGCATGATGGTAAAGAAAAAAAAGTAAGTTTGTTGTTTCCACTTATTTTTTCGTGAAGGGAAACAGTCCAAAGCTGCTGCCCTTGTTCAATTCTTGTAAGGACTGGTACAGCAAACATGTTCATGATGTTTTACGGCCACAGATATTTTCCTTTTGTGCAGATGATGTAAGTGTTAGTTAATCATACTAAACTGTAAAAGGGTTGTAAAGAAAATGTTTAGGGGGGGCAATGGGGTTAATTATGGGAAATGATAATGTTTCTTATGTTTGGATCCTTGTAAGGGGGGGCGGACATGTTCTGTGTAATAATTTTATTTACAAAACTATAAAGCCATTCATGTTTAAAACTGAGGACTTTTAAAGGCAGTAAACAAAAATGTATTAAACCCCTAATAAAATTTTATTTTATTGCAGCCATTGACATACACCGTCTGTCTTATCGCAAATGTTTTATAGGAAAATAGTGGGTGGGAAAGATAGGCATTAATTCAAAGGTATAATTTAGCAGGGGCTTTTAAAAAATATGCGCACTTCACTGTGAATAGGCGATAAACAGCTATTGGTCTGTCACCTAAATTTCCGACAAAACAAAACAGAAAAACATTCCCCCCAAATCCCTCCCGTCATACCAACCCAAACCGACTTCGTTACCTCGGCCCATTAAACCCTATTTTCATCTTAAAACTCTTTTCAACTAGAAAACTACGGAGGACTTGCGGGAGTATTTAAAAACTGCGAAAGATGGTTTTTTTTTTTTTTTACAATCTAACTTATCAATTTTTTTTTTTTAAGAAAGGAAAAAAAAGGATTTTTCGGGGGGGGGGGGGGGGGGGGAGAGGAAGGGTGAGGATATATTTTTTCACCCGCTTAAATGTTTATGATTTGCTTTTCGTAGATTATTATAACGACGAGGTTATTACTCACTCGGGCATATTTTTTTCAAATAGGAAAAAAAAAAAAAAAAAAAAAAAAAAAAAAAAAATCAGTTTTGCTAACCTTACAAACCCAAAAAAATTTTGTGCGGGTGTTTTCTGCAAGCTAGAATATGCTGGTTTGTAAAGAAAATTATATTATGTGTATCTTGTATTATCGTAAAAATAAATAATTAAAGATCTCGTCCATATAAATATCTGCATGGAAAGTAAAACCTGTTGTATTTAATTTACACATATATTTTTCATTTCTATTGTTTTTCGAAGGTTTTATGTTGGGCTATTCTGCTGCTTACTTTTTGTGTGTAATGTCGACAGTTTTTTGTTTTATAAAGTTGCGGTGACATAGTTTTTGTTTGGTATTTTTTTAATAGAAAGATACTAGAAAAAAGTTTTTAATTTCAAGACCATTTTTCCACATAATTGAAAAATTATGTGTCGGTGGTTTTGTTTTCATCCCTGTGAAAAGAAGGGAAGAAAGTGATCTTGTGGGGCAGCAGTTTCCCCAGTGTTTTTACTTATGTAAGAATGTGGGTTTGTGGTGTGTGCTCGGGAAAAAAACGTGGATGGCGGAAAGTGATATTCCGGAAATGTCCAATTGTATTGCTGGCGATGATACCCTGTGAAACAAACCAGTGGCACAAAATTTAGCTGTTAAATTTTTATATTTGAAAATGTGTGCTAATGTTTGGATGGTTAAAGCGTTTAACCCCTAGTAATTTTTTTTTTTTGCGCAGGGAGGGTTTTGGGGGGAATGGGCTCAGTCTTTGAGCGCAGCATACAGCAAAAAAACTTGGTTTTTTCATTTTAGAAAGCATCTTTTTTGGTTGGCCATGAAACAAATTGTGTGTAGTAGTGGAGTGTCATTGTTTTTTTGTGGAAAAAAGAAAAAAATATATACTGTTAGACATTTTTGTATCTGTGGCAGAGCGGACCAATTGTAGAGAAAGTACTCGTCCCACTGATTTTTCAAGAAAACAGTATGTTATGTGTGTGGTTGTGTGTGGTGCTTTTATGAATAATGTATTCAGAGACTGTTTATCACACAAACTGGTTTTTTTGAAAAGTTTTTGAATAATTGTGTAGGACAAAAAAAAATTATTATTTTTTTTCAGCAATGTGCCGAAAAATAGGAGGGGTGGGAGAGGTCCCAATTGGTTTAGTGTTGGGGGGAAAAAAAGAAGGCAATTATAATTATTTTATCCCAAATTTTCAACGACGATTATTGAAAAAGAATATCTTGGCATTGTAAAGGGGAAGGGCTATTTGTGGTTTGTTTTTTTTATACCACAGAGTTTTCAGCACAATTTGCAATGGTTGGGGGGGGGGGGGGGGGGTGGGTGTTCCACACAATTTCCCCCTCCCCCCCCTAACACCCCCCCACCCATATTTTTTTTTTCCCACTACCTCCAGGGCCCATGACCGCAGAAAAATATTCGAAAAATTGAAGTAAAATGAAAAAAATTTTAATTAAGGTAAGTCAGTTTTTTAATAGGGGGCAAGGTGCTTATAGGCATAACAATTTTGAATGCCAAACGGCCACGCGGTTGGTTTTCCCCAAGCGGTCCACCCAATCTAAGTACTAAACCGCGGCCCCGACCCCCTGTTTTAACTTCGGTGAATCAGACGAGAAACCGGTGTTTTTTCAGGGGTGGTATGGGCCGTTGGCGATGTACTTTTGCTGTTGTTTGTTGGTACATAACTTGTATGGGGAAAATAAAGATAGTAAAAAATCACTTGTAATTCACTGTCGTGCATGTTTTTGATTGCTTTATTTTTTGCAGATGTGTTTGGCATCACTGGAAATTTAATAGTGTGATTTTTATTAGTTGACAATACTTTTTGGTTCCAATTACTTAACTTGCACGAGAAAAAATTTACATACTTAAGTAAACTCAGGATATGTAAAGTGATTTTTATATAGAATATGCCACAGTGTAAGCATACATAAGAGGATGTGTTGTTTAAGTGGAAAGAGATTTTGCTTGATTATAAAAAAAAACAGCAGACATCGTCGGAAAATTGTAAACATTAATATATATTACGCCAAGCTATAAATTTCACATATGATTAAAACTTTGTTTTCCCCAAAAACATGTGATTACCCAAAATATTCCACCGAAATAGGTAGACTGGCAAAATTATATTTTCCTTTAAGCGGGCCCATACAAAAGAGTATGGAGGGGTTTATCATGCATGTTTGTTTTCAGCTGTGGCCCATTGGCGTTGGAGAAGGGTGGGGCGGACATGGAGATACTGTTCCCCTCCCCCTAAAGCAGTTAATTTTTCTTTTTCAACTCCAGGAATCAAAAATATACGAAATAAATTATAAAAACATATTTTCTTAAAATATCTGTAAGTGTTATATTATGTATTATCATAACTCCAAGATTAGGCAAAAATATAATTTTTGTTAGGCAAGACAGTAATACTGGTTTTGGCTTCAGTTTCTATAATGAACATTGCAAAAAAAACAAAACATCCTCGACGACCCCCATGCCAAAGTTTGAAACTGTGTTACACCTAGAAAAAAATACACCAAAAAAGGAAAAGAGCATCACATTCGTGCATTCCCCAGTGTAAACCCAATTGATCTGTTTTTTATTAGATATAGTGGGTCATCACACATCGCAAATAATTCAAATAATTTTCCCCCCCTCCCCCCCTTTTAAAAAAAACACTTATTAATCTGTTTTTTTTTTTTTTTTTTTTTTTATGTTTAGAAATTCGCTGGTTTTTTTGAAGGGGGGGAGTGGGGGGTTTGGGTGGTGGTGGGTGGGGGGTGTGGTAAAAAGGCCTGGTAAATTTATGGGAAATGTTTAATCAGCTCAGCTGTTAAATAAATTGGTTTTATGCTGTCCACTTTTTTGGTTAAAATAAAGTGGTATAAAAAAAATTGAGTGCAGGACCTAAAGTTAGCTTAAGCAGGGATGGAATATACTTACCCCCCCCCCCCCCCTTTTTTTTTTTTTTCTTCCCACCAAACCCGCTAGATAATAGACTTGGAAAAAATTATTATTTTATTTTTTCTGCAGGGGGTAAATGTTCCATCGTAACCACCCCCCCCCCCCCCCTCCAATCCAAAAAAAAAAAAAAATTGGTTTCCGTAAATCAACAACGGGACATCAAAGTTTATCACGCATCTTTTTGGCGGCGCTGGTTTGGTAGCAGTGTTTCCGCGATTGTTTTTTGTCTGGATATTTTTTTATTTTTTTTTGTATTTGAAAAAAAATTAAAAAAAATTAGTAAATAAAGTGTTGCCTGAAAATTGGTTTTTTATGTCTCTGCTGGAGAGAGGGCGTGTTCCTTGCGATTGTTTATTAGGAAAAACTTTTGTTTGTGTGTTGGCGAGACGTTAATTTTAAAAACGTTTATTTTTTTAGTGGGCGCGGTGAGCTAGTAAAAACTGAAAAATAGGCGATGAAATTTTATCAGTGTTTTTGTGGTTTTCTTTACAATATTTCCGTGATGCAAGTGGATGCGTATCAGTTTTGTTACCTTCCCCGAGTCCTGGTTTTAGAAGGAACGGCCATGTTTTCAAAACACCTGGGTTTTCTGTGGTGTGTGCAAAAAAAGCATCGATTGGTCAGCGTGCTAGCCTCGGAAACGGTACTGTAATGTAGAGGTATTTAATTTGTAAATATGCGTGAATCGGAATGAGAAAAACAGTGCTATGCTCGTATGGACGTAAGTAAACGTTTTGTGTATTTTATTTTTTTTCCCCGAGTGTGGGGGGCATTTTTTGCACTGCAAAAATTTGCATAAAGCTTAGGTTTTATTGTAAAGAAAAGCACGTTTGCACTTCCACATTATACAGTCGGCTAAAAAAATGTATTACGAGAAGTATGTAATGCTGCTGGCCAGCACATAGGACAAAAAAATCATTATTAGGCTGTTAATGGTAAAAGTGGAGCACACTTTTGAGGGCCCCCGCCCTACTTACTTGTTTTTTTTTTTTTTTTTTTTTTTTTTTTTTTTTCAGCCATTGTTTTATCCCTCTGCCCACATTTTAAAATAAAATATTTGCGATGTAAATAATTAATACATGGTGTAAATTTCCCACAGTACTAAAAAATAAATTTATATATTTTAATTGACAGACTGTTTTTTTCCCAAATGAGACAAAAGTGCTTCAAAAAATTGCTCAATTTTATCATGAAATAGCATATATGTAAAAAGATAGGTGTTTTATTAAAAATCTTAAATATATATATTATGAAAAACTGTTTTTGTTTTTTATTATTATTTATTATTGTTAATATTATTATTATTAGTATTACTACTACGACGATCGCCACACCCCACTGTCATAGTAAGAACACTCCTTTAATGGGTGATTGGGAAGATATTTTGAAGAGTTTTTAAGGTTTGTGGACACATTGAATGGTGTGTTTTTTGTTTTTGCTAGAAAATATTGTGTAATGTATGTGTGTCCTTGTGCAGGGTATTACACAGATAAATATAAACCAGGGTTGTTTTACGTAGTTTAGGTAATAAATGAATAAGCTTAGTCTATTGAGGATAGGTGTACAGGAAGAGCAGGCCTTTTTCATACTTGCTTTGGTATGATAATTTTGATCACACATAAAAATATTTCCACATAAATCCTCCAGTAGCTTGTTTTATGCCATATGTCCGGTTATCCAAGTACAATTTTTTCTTGAACTTATAGGTGTTTTTTTTATGGTTTTTAAAATTTTTTATTAAAAAAGTATTTTTAAATCATATTCATTAATAGCTATTTTCAATTTAAAAATGAAATTTTTTTGTGAGAAGAAGTGAAAAATGTATATACACACCACACATCTTAGTATTGTAAATGTTGGAGAAACTTGATTTTAAAAATAAAATAGGCAATATAATATAAAATTATGGACAGCAGCAAAAAATTTAGTTTCCTCTTCATGTTTATTTGTTTGTTGGTCCTTAAAAAGGGACCGTTTATGTAGTTTTGCACTGGCCCAGGGGGCAGCTCACCTTGGGAGCTGGTGTTACTTGGTGGACTGCCTTTGTGCCCTCGCTGGACGGCGTGCTTGGCCAGCTCCCCCTGGCAGCAGAAAGTCGTTAACAGCAGTCTGTATTTTCGCGGGCTTGTTTATGGTGGGACCGCTTATTGTGTAGTGGAGGCGAGACGACTTGCTTCTGCTGCTATGCGTTTCAAAGGATGTCGTTTGACGAAAGCTGTTTCATGATGCTTCCATGGGCCCTTGGATGATATGCCAGGTGTTCTGGGGTGAAACCTGCTTCAAAACACTTTTGTAGATGTAGATGGCATAGCTTTTCCTTCCCTCTTGCGCTTCTTCTTTCTTGTCTCCCTTGGAGATGTTTTTTTTCTGAGCCTTGCCTGCTTTCTTTTGCTTGCCTTTTCCACTAGTTTTTAGGAGGGCATTGTGTTGCTTGTGCTTGCGCGCCTTTCAAAATGGACAGGCAGGCGAAAAGGTGGAGGATAAAAAAACTCGGGGACGGACTCCACGGTGGCGGGCGACCAATCGCAGTGCTTTTGCCCGCTTCTGATTGGGTCCGCGCCACCGTGGGAAGGCCAACATGACAAAAACAAGATGTTTTCTGGGGTTTGTTGCGCTGGCACTTTCTCGCTGGTTTTCGCTTAGTTCGCTGTCGCTCTGTACATCTGAAACTATCATGTCAGGAAGGGGTAAAAGGTGGGAAAGTGAAGGGGAAAATCGAAAGTCGCGCTCAAGGCCCGTGCAGGAACTGCAGTTTTCCCAGTCGGGGCGGGAATCCACAGGCTGCTGGCGCAAGGGGCAAAACTATGCAGAGCGTGTTTGGGGGCAGGTGCTTCCCAGTATATATTTGGCTGCTGTGATGGAATACCTGGCAGCTGAAAGTGCTCGAAACTGGCGGGGGAAATGCAAGCCCGTGATAACAAAAAAGGACGAGGATCATCCCACGACACCTCCAGCTGGCTATCCGCAATGATGAGGAGGCTGAAACAAGTTTGTTGTCTGGTGTGACAATCGCCCAGGGGCGGGGCGGTCCTACCCAAACATCCAAAGCCGTGGCTTTTCTGCCCCAAGAAAAAACTGAGAAGAAAAGCTTAAGGCTTCTTTTTCTGCCTGCCTGTCTGCTTAGCTACAATAAAAAAAACGGTCCTTCTAAGGACCAACATGTGGTTTCACATGAAGGGAACAGTTGTCTGTTGAGATAAAAATAGTTTTGCCTTTGTGCACTGTGTTAAATTAATTATTTTTACTATCATCTCCCAGCTTTTCTTGATGCAGTGTGACTTATGTATACACATACACACACCAAACACAGTTTGCAGTGGTGTCTAAAAATAGCTTGCAGGTAAATGTAATTTGTGCTGAAAAACCAAAACAATCCTGCAAGAGACATGTAAACCACCATTTTTCTCATTTGTTTTGCATACATACCTACATACATGCACACTGTACATTACATATAGGCCTACAAAATTTCGGCAGACATGCACATGTTAGATTATCAGACTTAAATTAAAAAAATTAAAAGCCATTATTATTTTTTGCATTCAAATCATGGTCAGGGTAATTATATTTTGCAGCTTGCCATATTTTTGCAAATAATGTGTACATGTTAGAAGGGAAAATATATATATTTTAGAGTTATTTGATGGAAATAATATTTTTTTTTTTTTTTTTTTTTTTTTTTTTTTTCCCAAGACATTATGCCATGCTTTGAAAGAAATAAAGTGACCATATTAGCAAAGTGTAAAGGCTTTGCATTACTTATTTTCGGCATAGTCCTTTATTATTTTAGTTGTTACCTAAATGAAGCCTTGTTTCTTGTGTTCATTGTGTTTTTTCTGACAGGTGTAGTGGGTTAACAGTGATACAGTAAACTGCTACCTCCCATTGCAAATACTGTGATGGCCCTTAAAAGGGCCGTTTTTTTGATGGCTGGCCGAGTTTTTGGCTTAACCTCCGAAGCCGTAGAGGGTGGCGGGCCCTGCCTTTTCAAGGCATACACGGACGTCCATTGCAGTGGACAGTTTTTTCCTCTTGGGCATGCTCTGTGTAGGTGGACAGCATCGCGGATGACATTTTCCAAAAAACACTTTTCAGCACAACCTCGTGTCTCTTCATAGATGAGCCCCGAGATGCGCTTCCACTCCTCCACGCCTGGCCAGCCTGCGGATTGCCGGCTTGGTAATTCCCTGGATGTTGTCCACCGCAGCAACCTTCCTGTGGCGCTTTGCTCCACCTTTTTCCCAGACCCTTGCCCACCCTTGCCACGTCCAGTCAGTGTTGGCTTATTCCTTGTTGCAGCTGGATTGCTGCCACACAAAATTTTTCCATTCCAGTTTTGATGAAATGGCCTGCGCGGTGTAAATTGGCTGACACCGTCCCGCCAATAGGAAGCGCTGGCCAATAGTAGCGCACCGCCAGTTTTTAACAAAAAACTGTGTTTTAACTGAATTGCAGGCTGCCGCAGACAGCCCACAGTGGGAGGAGTTGAACGGACCAGGATCAGGATGGCTCGCAACAAAGCAGACAGCCCGCAAGTCGACGGGAGGGGCAAAAGCCCCAAGGAAGCAGCTTGCTACGAAAAGCTGCCCGCAAGAGGCGCCCCCGGCCCACGGGGGGAGTGAAGAAGCCCACATCGCTACCGGCCCTGGCACTGTTGCTTTGAGGGAGATCAGGGCGCTACCAGAAAAAAGCCACTGAAACTGCTCATCCGCAAGCTGCCATTCCAGCGCCTGGTAAGGGAGATTGCACAGGGACTTCAAGACTGACCTGCGCTTCCAGAGCTCGGCGGTTTATGGCTCTGCAGGAAGCGAGTGAAGCCTACCTCGTGGGGGGCGTTTGAGGAACACAAAACCTGTGTGCTAATCCACGCCAAAAAGAGTCCACCATCATGCCCCAAGGACATCCAGCTTGCCAGGGCGCATACGTGGGGGAGCGTGCCTAGACACCTCGTCATTCTCTGCTGCCACGTAGAAAACAAAAAACGGCCCTTATGAGGGCCAATAAATAACTGACAAAAATTGAAAGGGAAACAGTTTGGCTGTTTTACAATTTTACATCTATTTTTGTCGACCAATTTTTTCCTTGACCCTTGCTGGCAAATAAAAATTAAAGAATTAAAAAAATTATATAATTCATTGACAAAATTACTGCATTTTTAAATTGAGCTGTTGAACACAATAAAAATTATTATGTTTCTGTGTGTGTGTTTTGTTGTGTGTTGTTTGTGTGTGTGGTGTAGGCATGATGATTATGAGAGTCCGGTAATTTCAGAAGAAAAAAAAAAATTGATACATAATCTGTGTGTTTTGTTTTGTGTTGTTTTTACCGCAGTTTCAGACAATGAACCATGTAGGTTTGAGTAATGATAGACGAAAACCACACCCTGTCCCACCTTATATATATATATATATAATATATATATATAATATATATATAATATATATTAATTATATATATAAATATATATTATAGAGAGAGAGGGAGAGGGAGGGAGGGAAGGGGGGGGGGGGGGGACACCACACACACACACATATGCATATTTTTCATTTTTTTTTTTTTTTTTTTTTGTTATAAGGAGTTTGTGGACAGCAGAAGAGCAGATACCTTCAGGTAAAAAAATTGTTGGCCCTTAGAAGGGCCGATAAATGTAGCATTGTAACCACAGCAGCTGCAAGCCTCTTCATTTTCTTCTTTTGGAGCAGTTTTTCTTTGGCGATTTGCTCTTCGGGGGCCACTTTTCTTCGGTTTTTGGGCGCACGAGGTTTTCTTGGTTGGAGGCTTGGGACACCTTTTTTTCGCCTTCGAAGGTGACTTCTTGGGCTTCGGAGGTCGTAGCTGCTGCCTTCTTTTTTTCTTTCTCAGCTGTAGGTGTAGCTTTCTTGACTGACTTCTTGGTCACTGCTGTTTTTCTTGGCCACGGATCTCTTCTTTTCCTTGGGGGCAGCAGCCCCTCGTTTTCCCACCAAACAGTCCTTGGGCTGGTCAGGAGCACTGCCAGATCCAGATGCCAGTTTTTAAAGGACCCTGAGGGCCCCCTTCCCTTTCGTCTGGATGAGTTTCGCCGCTGGGCTTACAGCTGCCTTCAGGTATTTTTTTTATGAAAGGTGCCCAACTTCTCAGCATCAACTTTGTAGGTGGATGCGACATACTTTCTTTATGGCTTGCAATGAAGGACCCCGCTCTTTTCCTTAAGGCTTTTTTATTGCAGAAACCTACCATCTCCGATGTGGCGTGGGTGTGCAGGGCTTGGGCTCGTGGCTTCTTCGAGGCTGCCTTGCCTTTTCTTAGGGGAGGGCCGCCTGGGATGGGGCCACTGCTGGTGGCTGTTGCTGCTGCTCCTGTGTCTGCCATGATGTGCTTGATCGTACTGAAACCTGGGCAAATAGTATGAGTGAAAAAATTCTCATTTTTCTGTTACCCCAATTTTTTTGGTCCCGGACCGATCGGAAAAAACTCTGGATACCTCGCTAGCATGGGAGCAGCGAAACTCGGGACGATGAAAGTAATGCAATGCTGTTTTTCACACTGCAATTTTCGACCCTTTAGGGATGTGAGTGGCCCGTAGTAATATCTTAGGCAGGCACAGTAAAAGGTAAGTGTTACCTGTGGCAATGGCATGGCTCCCAAAGCTTAATTCGTGGCACTAGCTGGTAATGCTGAGTTTGAAGCGCGCACTCATCCAACATCCTCCACTCCGCCGCGGTTCCTGGGCTCCAGGAGGCACGGAGTGCATCGCCTGGGGTTGGCAGTTTTTAGGATGGCTTGCGACAGCCTTCCTGCATTTCCACTGCCAAGTTTGGTGGGGCCGTGTTGCATGCGTGAGCTGAAATACAGCTATTTGAATTTACAGGTGCGCCAAAACAAATCTTTTTCAATTGCAAAAGCTGTTCCACTATTCAAGTGCATAATTTGTGCTGGAAATGCTTGAAAAATAGTGAAAGAAAATGGTTCTGGTACTTGAGCATCATGTCGGCTGGTAACACGGACAATAATATTGTACTTGGTGGTATTCTGTAAGCTGAAAGAAGTCATATATTTGTATAGAAATTGTGAAGGCCCTTCACATGTATCTGGTCAGACGATGATGCAGTATAGTAAGAGGAAAAATTCTACTTGTATGTACAGTACATAAGTGGAAAGTAATCATACTATGGCCACCAGTGTATCCCCTGATGACAGGCAAGCCACCATCATATCTTACCCCGCAGTGTCCGCGGCAGCAAAAATGCCACTGCAATGCTGCCTGTTTGCCTAGCAGGGAACATGAGTATACATCTCAAGTGTTGTATATTATTAACAAACTGCATTTTCCGTAAAAAAAAAATAAAAAAGGCCTAGAGTGTTTTACTTTACACATTGACGTATGTGTGTTACTTTTTTGGAGAACAGGCATACTGCATACTTCCAGCTTTAATTTTGTTTGGTGGAATAGAGGAACTTGTCACTGCATCCTACATTGTAAGTAGCACTCGTTAAAATATTTTATATTGCCTGTCAGATACTTTCTCCAAAGAAGACTATGCAGTTTTGCTGGGTACGAATTATTTTGCGGTGAAATTGTTACTGTCTATCGCAAGGAAGCAATGCATGATGGTAAGAAAAAAAGTAGTTTGTTTCACTATTTTTTCGTGAAGGGAACAGTCAAAGCTGCTGCCTTGTTCAATTCTTGTAAGACTGGTAACAGCAACATGTCATGATGTTTACGGCACAGATATTTCCTTTTGTGCAGATGATGTTAAGTGTTTAGTATCATACTAACTGTAAAGGGTGTAAAGAAAATGTTAGGGGGCAATGGGTTTAATTATGGAATGATAATGTTCTTATGTTGGATTCCTTGTAAAGGGGGCGACATGTTTCTGTGTAATAATTTTATTTACAAACTATAAAGCCATTCATGTTAAACTGAGACTTTTAAAAGGCAGTAAACAAAAATGTATTAACCCCCTAATAAATTTTATTTTATTGCAGCCATTGACA